>VZTB01000280.1:89270-99818 GCA_013397245.1 Thryothorus ludovicianus
CATCCTCTTGACACCTTCTTTTCAGATCCTCACAGACATTGATGAGTTTCTCTCTCAGTCATCTCCAGGCTGAACAGACCCAGCTCCCTCAGCCTGTCCTCACTAAGAGACATGCTCCAGTCCCTTAATCCCCTTTGTCACTGTCTGCTGGACTCATGGAAGGAGCTGCATGTCTCTCCTGGAGCCCAGAACTGGACACAGCACTCCCAATGTGATCTCGCCAGGACTGAGTAAAGGGGCAGGATCACCTCCCTTCATCTCCTGACAATGCTTTTCCTAATACACCTCAGGATACCATTAGCCTTCCTGGCCACAAGGACACACTGCTGGCTCATGAACTGTTTCTTGTCCACAAGGACTATTAATCCTTCACTGCAGGGCTTCTTTCCATCAGGTCAGTCCCCAGCCTGTACTGGTGCCTGAGGTTTTTCCTCCCCAGGTGCAGGTTCTTCTCTGCCCATCTGTTCAATCTGTCTGGGTCATTCTGAAGGGCTGCACAGCTCTCGGGGGTATGGGTCACCACTCCCAGCTTTGTGTCAACAGTGAAGCCCTTAAGGAGACATCTGCCCCTTCACCCATGTTACTGAAGTTAAAAAATATTGGTCCCGTTATTAAACTTTATAGGACACAACTTGTGAAGACCTCTAACTAGACCCTGTGATACTGGTTAAAACCCTCAAGGATCTGTCGTTCAGCCAAGTCTCAACCCACCTCACTGTTTACTCATCCAGTCCACAGTTCCTGAATTTGCCTGTGAGCATACTGTGCGAGACAGTGCAAAGAGCCTTGCTGAAGTCATGGTAGATGATATCCACTGCTCTCCTCTCATCCAGCCAGGTAGTTGGTTCATGATGGAAATTGGGAAATTAGGTTGCTCAAGCATGATTTACCTTTAATTGAATCTTTGATGACTACTCCTGATCAGCTTCTTGTTGTCCTGTGGATAGTGATAACCTCAGAGTCACACACTCCATCACCTTTCCAGGGACACAGGGGAGGTGAAATGTCCTGTACTTCCCCGAGTTGACCTTCTCACCCTTTTTGAATACTTGAGTGACATTTGATTTTACAATTCTTCTGCACCTCTCTTGATTGTCGCCACCTTTCAAAGATGATGGTGAGAAGCCTTGCTTTGGTGGTCACCTGTTTGCTCAGTACTACTGGATGTAACCCCTTAGGGCCCTTAGACTTATGGATGTCAAATTTGGCTAGCTGCTCTCTCATCCAAAGCTCTTTGACCAAAGGAAGATGTTTCTTCCAAGATTCCTTTATCCTACTCTCCTAGATCAGAGATCCCTGAGGGCTAGTCTTGTCAGTGAAACCCAATGCAAAGAAGGTGTTCAGTACTGCCTTCTCTGTGTCGCCCTCCATTTAGTAACATACCCACCCTATCCATAGTTTTCCTTTTGTTATTGTTGTTTGAACAAACCCTTCATTTTGTTCCTGTCGTACTTGGCCAGATCTAATTCCTGATGGGTTTTGGCCTTCCTTCTTTCGTTTTTACTTACTCTTACAACCACTTTATAGTCTTTCCAAGTGGCCTGGCCCTGCTTCCATCTCCTGTGTATTTCGTGGCTATGCTTGAGTAATAACGGGATTTCCTTATTCATCCATGTGGGTCTCCTGCCCTTTTTGTCTGATTCCTTGCTCATCAGTAGTTGTTGGTCTTGACCTTGGAGGAAATGGTCTTTGACTATCAACTAGCTCTCTTGGACCCCTCTTCCTTGCATGATCTGTTCCCATGGGATTCCTCCAAGAACCTTAAAGAGGCTAACGTTAGCTCTCCTCAGGCAAGCTGTAGGGTGACTTTCAATGTCCTAGCCATCTTAACATTTTCTTTATGAAGAAACTCATTCCCTAACACTTGTCATTCATCCATCTTGGAAACAACTTTTGTAACTAAGGTAGTTACAAAGCTTGAAATGCATTTTATAGATACAGCAAATGTAACTTTGGACATGCCATACTTTTCACATCTTTGTAAAGGAAGAATTAAGGTAGATTTCAGCTACCACTCTTTTATTTCAGTTTCCAATCTGAGTACAGGGTGTGAAGTTGAGACGTAATTTTATCAGCTTCCTTCACCACAACAAATAGTATGAGTTTAGTTTTGGAGTATGGGGGGAGTATTGTGTATTTTATTGGGTTTTGTAAGTTTTGAGGGATTTTTTTTTAGTTGTTGGGGTTTTTTTTTGTGAATGGTAATTTAGTTTGCTACTGCAGAAGAATTGTTTACCCCAGATTTCTTAAGACAATGCTGAGACTTGGGGAAATGTTGGTTCCTTCAAGTTGATATGAGTTCCTCTGAAAAAAACCTCTGATGGGAAAAATTGTCCTTTACCAGGTCCCAAGCTCTGGTTGTGATTTTATGCTACCACAATAGGTTAAAACTTCTGTAGTCCGTGTGAGAACTTTACTCATATATTCACTAATTGTTGAAATACCCTAGGGGTATAAAAGTAGAGATTGGCAGTATTCAAAATTCACTGATATAGAATGTCAGCTTTAAAAACTTGTTACTTAATGTACTCTCCAAATTGTCAACTATCAGATTTTTTGCTTCCTTGCCAAGATATTCTAACTAAGCACTGAGAAAATGTTTTAGTAAGAAACAGTGTCAGGATTTTACCCTTTAAGAGAAACTGATTCTGCCTCTAAAGTTATCTTGGCTAGAAATGACCTACATTCTTAAATGGACGTAGTGCAGAGAGAAGCAGTGGTGTTATGCTAAAGCTCCCGTGTTAACCTTATTAACGGAAGTTAAATACAGGATAATTTAGCAATGACTGCTATATATAAGAACAGATGGCTGGTGGATGACTTCCTTCTGTATACTGAAAAATTCCAATTAAGGCAAAATTAAATGAATTAATAATATCATAAAACTGGTACTCCACATTTTACTATGGATTATGCCCTCCTTAGCAGGGAAAATTGCATTAATTGCTTCAAGAAAGGAACCATTCTGTGCCTGCAAAGGACTTGGTGGTGAACTGTTCCACTTCCTGACACTGCACAGTTATGCGTAATGTGACCATATGGAATTCAAAAATCCTAAGTAAGAAGAGTACAGCAAGATTTTTGCTCCAAACCCTAACTACCCTGTCATTTAACTGGAGAATCTCCAAAATCTGCATCATATCATAAAAAGTTTTTATCCACATTGGATACCCACTAGAAAGAAATATGCGTAAGAATAACTGACATTATGCTCATTAGAGGACAGCATTATGCTTGGTGCATTGCATAACCTGCAATTATATTCTTATACAAAAATGCTTCCTAAGCAGAACTAAATATGATTGTCTCTCTCTACATATAACAGACTATGATTTTGGCTGAAGAGAGGGTTAAAAGCAAGAGAGATCTACCTTCTATTATTTTCAAATCCCTAATCTCAATTGGTAGTATTTTGCTGTATCTCTGAATAGGATATTTTGACTTTTTTTCCCCCTCATGTTTCATGTCCAAACCCATCGCACATCTGGTCCTTTCTGAAGTGAGTCCTCCACCAGGGTGTTGAGGAAAATTCTGGAGAAAAATTAGGAGTTTTTTTTAGACAATTTTACTCTTTTTGTTGGTTCTGACATGCACAGGTTTGGTATCTGCCACTCAGCCTAAATGATGCATACTATCCTGCCCAGCAGTAGTGCATTGGGCTTGAAAGCACTGGGTGTAGCTAGTTACAAGAGACGTTAAGGCTCCTTTCCTCAGCCCTGATGTCTCAGATAGAGAGGGCTGATGCAGTATGGGGCAGCCCAGTCTCAGATTGTCCTTGCCTTGCAATAGTGTGGTTATGCCTCGTGGGCTGGAGTCATCCCTTTAGCTGCAGGAGCACCACGACTGTAGACAGCCAGGGCTTCAGTGTCTGAGTCTGAGTTAATCTCCCCAGCCTCCCTGTGTCACCAGTGAAAAAGAAAAAGGACTTTTAAGGAATGATTTGGTGAATCACGCTGCAGAAGTGCATATCCTCTCTAGAAATTACATAAGCAAACCAGTTAAATGAGCTGTGCACATCTATAGGTTAGCTGTAGGTGGTCTAGTGAATCTCACTCAGGCAAGCTAAAGATTGAATATATAAATGCTCCAAGGAATACTTTCCACTTTTAGTGTTTTCCAGCAGCACAAATTCTCTGGGAGCATATATCAACCATGAAGAAAGCATAGAAGAAAGCACATAAGCCTGTAAGTGGACCCTGACTTTTGTTAGTTATGATATATCTACAAAGTAAGTTTGGAACAATGGCAGTGGCATCCCTATAGAAATGTGCAAATAACATCAGAGAAACCAAAATGGATCAAAGAAAATGTCTTAAACTGAACTTTATGCGAAAATGTGTTACCAGTTACAGAAGAAGACAAATAGTTATATGGCACCTGGCATTTTGTATTGAGAGGATTTCTATTAAGCCATAAAGGTAACATAGAATCCCTAAAAACCTAGATATTCGACTGCAAAACATTCTGGACTGCACAGCTAATTAAATGGTGGCATTTGTCCATACTGGATACTTAGGACAGCATTAAGTCTATACTCATCACCATAGCAGGAGCTCTGGAGACCCCGAAGGAGATGAGTGATATGCCTCCTTAGTATTGAAACATACTGCTCAGTTGTTGCAGCAGCAGGAGATTGTAAGATCAAGAGGCTTAATAGCTTTGGTACAAGAGCAGTGCTACATTAAATGCAGTAAAATGCAAGAACTTAGTGTATGTTCATAGCACTGAAAGCCCCCTAGCTATACATAAAGGAGCTGACAAACCACACGTATGTAGGGTTCATAAGTTAAGCAAGTTTAAGGAGAATTTTACTGTATGTCACTTCAGACAGTGGTTTTATTTGAATTTTTTTTCTTTTTGCATGCTAAAATATAGCCTGACAAAAATGCAAGCTAATCACAGATGGGTCTATTTTATAGTGTGAGATTCAAAGCAAAAACTGCAAACATATTTTTGAAGCATATTTTCTAACTTAAGCGTTAAGTGTTTTCCTTATTTCTTGTTTCAAAAAAGTTGTACTGTGTATTAGCTTACTGTTTACAACACATATTCATACTTTTGCTTTATTCTCCTTATCCTTTTTCTGTGTGGTAAATGTAAGGATTAAATCAAAGAATTAAAGATTTTTTTTCACAAAATTATTAAAATATTTTGCTCTTTTTGATTTTTTTCCATTATTAGATCAGGAGTTCCATTTTATTTTTTTCCATAAAAAGTTATTGGTATAGAAAATAATGCAAAGGTTTTCAAAATGTATTTTGCAAACCTGATACTTACCATTAAAGCTAAAGCAAAGTTTCTTCTTAGGCATTACACAAAAGCCCACTCACCCCTTTAGTTACCCATGTACATGACCACATGCACTCTGTCACAATCTGGCATATTAACCCAAGTCCTTGCTGTAAGAGTCTCCTTCTTCACAGCACAGACCTATTTTACTGAGACAGGTCTCCATGGAGAGGAGACTGAGAAATAAAAGACTTGAACTCTTGCCTTGTTTGTGCACAGTCTCAGACTTTTGTCTGCCTGTGGCTGCCCCACCTGTACAAACTGCCTCAAGACTGCTGCTGAAGCTTTCTGAGCAGCATCAGCAGCTCTCCCTGCCACCCAGTCTGTGTCCTACCTCTGCTGTTTCCAGCCTGTGTTTTTCCATCTTGGAATACATTTGTTTCTGCTGCAGATTGAGCTCAGTTTGCAGTACTTGTGCAACTAATTTGCCTGTGTCTATGTCAGGTTTGGGCTGATTGCCTGAGGGTAACTTTGCCTCAACAGCTTCTTTCAGGCCTCATTCTATGAGCAGCATTTTGAGCTCTTTTAAAGTCTTTCCTGCATATTTCCATTTTCTTTCTGAGAGTAATTGTTCACATTGCAGTTTACAGAGTTCAGGATATGTTTTTGACTGGCTCATTTTACTTTGCATTAGGCATTTTTTCAAGTGAAATTCCTTTATACAAGTTTTCTGAGAAATTCTGCCTTTTCTCCAGTGAACAGTTGCTCACACATTGTTGTGTTTTAGTTTCTTTTTCCTTGCAGACTGACATCCTGTGGTTGGCAGAAATCTACAGGTTCTCTTGCCTTACGTGGTTTTCCCAACGTGAAAAATTCAAATAAACAAAACAAAAAAAGGCAAAACAAAGGTTTTGTGCATCATGTGGAGGCAGCTGGGCTTACAAGTAGACCTACATCTCTGTTGTTATCCATTATTTGAATGAGAAGGAATAAATGTTCATTTGCTTTCCTGACTGTTCCATTAAAAAAAAAAAATACAAAAAATTGCCAATATTTATCCATGTGGGAAACTTTTGTGAAATTTCAAAGATTTACTAATGGTGTTACACAGTACCAAAAGTAAGCTTCCATACTCTTTCCTCTCATTTTATTCCAAGACCTCTTAGTCTCTCATAGCAAATGGAGAGGGATAGCAGAGGACCTGCTTCCAGCTTTCACCCTGGAAATTCTGTACATCCTCACTGCAGGAAAGAGAAAGCTCTTTGAAAAGTGCTAATTATCTTCACACCATGATATTCCTGACAATTCCCTGAAAGTAACCACTTTGGAATCTTTGGAAGATGCAGCTAAGTTAACAGATTTGGCATTAGGATGTTCAAGTCTTGCTCATAGAATAGGCTGACTAGAGCATGTGTGTTCAGGACTTCCTTCCTGCCCTATTGGCTTTTGAGTTCTTATCATCCTTTTCTTATAGTCATTAACTTAAGAAGACCTTGACAGACATGTTTTTTTCCCAAGTTCTATTCCTCTGGATCATAATTCAGGCATGTTTGAAGGAAATTCCAGGTCTTGAAAGAAATACTAATTTATATCTGGATACTCAGATCCATCATAACTTGTGACAGCTCTAGCTATGGAAACAGATAGCAAGGGATACGTAAAAAGTCATCTAATAGTCCTTAGAAACTACAGGCACAATAGCTCTTTCAGAAAGAAATTATATCCTTTTCCAATTTCACACATCTTCTTCATTTGTCAAGATATACTTGACCAATTCTTCTCATCTTCTAATTTATCTTGAGAGCTTTGCAATGATTTTGAGGTACTAATAGCTGAAAAAATGTTTCAGAATACAAGAATTGTGTTCTGAACCCCATTTCATACTGTAGAATGGATGCTGGTATTTTATTCAATGTTGTTGTTACAGAGGTAATCATAGTCTCAATGCTTTAGTCCCAAAGAAGGCCCAATCTGCAACTGAAAATGTTCTATCTGAGGGTAAAAAAAATCTATTCAATGATGAAGTGCTGCAGTCATTAAACTGTAACTTTGCAATCAATGTAAATCTTTCACTGGACCAACAAAAGAAGGCAAAAATATGATCAGTGCCCTGTATAGACTAATTTCCTTCAGCTTTCTTCTCTTTTCATACTAATTAAAGGAAAAACGTTCCATACCAAAAAACACTTCTAGTTCAGGGTCATTGCCACCCTTTTCGTCAGCTCTGAGAAAGATCTTAATGAAAGGTCCATTGAAAAGGCATTAAGTGGTATTGCCTTTCATTCCTTACCAGCATCTTTTCCTGCTCTATATCTTTTAATGAACAAATCATCATGCTTCCACATGGAATAGCACTTTGACAAGTGGTGAATAGATGCAATTTTCATAAACCTACACTAACCAAAATTTTACTTACAACCTCCAAATTCTTCTGGCATTTCTTTGGCTATGCTTTCTATACAACCATGCTGAAAAAAGCATTTGGATATGCATTTCTGTACATCTGAATGAACAATGTCCTGCATGTGTTGTTTCATGATATTTTAAAGGAATAAAAAGGTAAGAAAAACTCCACAACATCTCAGGATGTAAGAAGCTTTGAGGGCTTAACCAATAATCTGGATAATTCATGATGACAAAATCATAGAATGGGGAAGGTTGGAAAAAACCACAGTGGGCTATCTAGTCCTTGCCCAAGCAGGGTCATCCTAGAGGACACTGCACAGGATTGTGTCCAGGTGGTTCTTGAATATCTTCAGTGTGGGAGAGTCCATAATTTCTCTCACACAATCAAAAAATTCTTCCTCATATTCAGGTGCAACTTCCTGGGTATCAGTTTCTGCCCATTGCCTCTTGTCCTATGGCTTTGAGCAGAGTTTGGCTCCATCCTCTTGACACCTTCTTTTCAGATCCTCAAAGACATTGATGAGTTTCTCAGTCATCTCCAGGCTGAACAGACCCAGCTCCCTCAGCCTGTCCTCACTAAGAGACATGCTCCAGTCCCTTAATCCCCTTTGTCACTGTCTGCTGGACTCATGGAGGGAGCTGCATGTCTCTCTTGGTGCTCAGAACTGGACACAGCACTCCCAATGTGATCTCGCCAGAATACCCTCAGCCACAAATTCATGAGTCAGAATTTATGTTTGCGTTGGCATCATCATATGTAGACAATAGCAGATGATAACATGAATATACTCTATATGAAAATGTAAGATGGAAAGGAAACTCATCCACATAGCAAGGACATGGTCAGTCTGTTGAAAGACTTAATTGAAACAACTTCCCACAGTTTGTCTGCCCATAGCCCAAAATATATTCAGATATTTTAAGAAAATAAAGTACGTCTTAAAAGACACATTCTAGTAATGGGAGTATGCCATGGATGATATTTTTTTTTCAACAGAAAGACAAAAGAAACATGTGTCTTCCTTATTTTTTTTCATCAGAGCAATTGATAAATTCCAGTTTCAATTTTCGTCGGCATATGAAGTCATCCAGGTAAATGGAGGGGCTGATGTGGCAACTCTAGGTCCTGTCTCCAGAAAAAATGAGAGAGTAATGGTTAAAATCCTGAGTCTTGCAGTGTAGTAACTTCATAGTAACTTCATCACTATTTCTAGACATTCTTGGGTCAGATACTTCACCTGTCAATTTTTTCCACTTCTTCCTGTGGACGGTGGAACGATCTTAAGTCTGGGCTATATAATTTCTGACAGTCTAACATCACAAAAGATTCAGTCAAATGGATTATATTTTCCATCAAGTGATAAAATCAATTGTTTTGTCTTTTTAAGTTGCAATACGTCCTAGAGCCATAGTTTTCCTATGACAAAAAGTTAAGAGAATTGGGATTATTTAGGCTGGAGAAGAGAATTGTTGGCTTCCTGTACCTGAAGGGAACCTACAAGGAAAATTGAGAGAGACTACTTACAAAAGCATGTTGTGACAGGACAAGGGCTTTAATGACTTTAAACTGAAAGAGGAGGTTTACATTAAATTACAGAATTACTGTGAGGTGGTGCTGCACTGGAACAGGTTGCCCAGAGAAGCTGTGGATGCACCACGCCTGGAAGCATTCAAGGATAGGCTGGATGGAGCACTGAGAAGCCTGGTCTAGTGGAAGGTGTCCCTGCCCATGGCAGAAGGGCTGGAATGAGATGATTTTTAAGGCCCCTTCCAACCCAGGATATTCTATGAATCTATGACTCTATGATTCTATGAATTCTGTTTAAATTTTCCATCAGAGAAAACATTGCTGATTTTTTTTCATGTCGTTGAGGAAATATTTTGGTCATTATCTACATCAGAAATTTTAATCATAAATGCACTAAACACCTGGTGAGCAGGCCTTTTGAAAAAAATGTGAATTGATTTCTCTGTCATTCAGATTATTAAAATGGTGATATTGACAGCTAGAAGAATATAATGGAGAATTTAGTTTATATCCCAACTTTGGGAAGCATGTAGTTCACCTAAAGTAGTATCAGAGTTTATCTTGAATCTAGAGACCAGTGTGCCCTGAAATAGCTCTGTTTCATGTCCTCCAATTTGAAATAATTTTCTCCACTCTTTTATTTTCAGCGTGCATCATTTTTGTGTATGGATTAAAAGAGGCCATTGGCTGTTCATCACCCTGCATCTGCTGTTAGGTTGTATGCCCATGATCTAAACTTAGATTTCATTGTATAGACAGCTCTATAAGGTTACCTTGGAAAAATAACTGCTTTGATTTGAGACCACTTTACCTACGAAATCAGGGATCTGACCAAGAAACATCTTAGTACTTGAGCCTTTCAAGCTGTTATATAGAACTCTGTTCACACTTGCTGTTGATGCAGTGTCACGGTTTAAAATACCAGAGGTATGGACCTAACAAATGGAATGCTTATTCAAATGGGGAAAGGAGGATTGTCCCTCAGGCTTGATTCATCAGTCAGTGACTCTAACTAGATGGTGTTCTAAGGAGCATTGCTTGGGGTCATGTAGAGTTAGAAGGAGTAAACAGGCAACTGCTTTAGGGGTCGAAAAGTTCACTTCTCACTTGTTTGCCTAAAACTATGCTCACAAGCTGTTATTCTTGCCTACTAATTTCTGAATGTTTCTGGCAGCTGACAAGAAAGAAGGATTTGCACTGTAAGACTCCGTGTTCAAAGGATGATTGCCTGATGCTCTAGTTAGAGCTATGAACAGGTGAGTGTAACTGAAAGGAATTGCATATAGGGCAATCAAAGTGTTCTCATATATATTCACACTAATAAAGAAGCTATGCAGCTGGATGTACATGCAAGTCCTTCTAACAGGCCTCATCACAACACCAGC
>VZTB01000280.1:100056-120141 GCA_013397245.1 Thryothorus ludovicianus
TTCTTGGGTCAGATACTTCACCTGTCAATTTTTTCCACTTCTTCCTGTGGACAGTGGAACGATCTTAAGTCTGGGCTATATAATTTCTGACAGTCTAACATCACAAAAGATTCAGTCAAATGGATTATATTTTCCATCAAGTGATAAAATCAATTGTTTTGTCTTTTTAAGTTGCAATACGTCCTAGAGCCATAGTTTTCCTATGACAAAAAGTTAAGAGAATTGGGATTATTTAGGCTGGAGAAGAGAATTGTTGGCTTCCTGTACCTGAAGGGAACCTACAAGGAAAATTGAGAGAGACTACTTACAAAAGCATGTTGTGACAGGACAAGGGCTTTAATGACTTTAAACTGAAAGAGGAGGTTTACATTAAATTACAGAATTACTGTGAGGTGGTGCTGCACTGGAACAGGTTGCCCAGAGAAGCTGTGGATGCACCACGCCTGGAAGCATTCAAGGATAGGCTGGATGGAGCACTGAGAAGCCTGGTCTAGTGGAAGGTGTCCCTGCCCATGGCAGAAGGGCTGGAATGAGATGATTTTTAAGGCCCCTTCCAACCCAGGATATTCTATGAATCTATGACTCTATGATTCTATGAATTCTGTTTAAATTTTCCATCAGAGAAAACATTGCTGATTTTTTTTCATGTCGTTGAGGAAATATTTTGGTCATTATCTACATCAGAAATTTTAATCATAAATGCACTAAACACCTGGTGAGCAGGCCTTTTGAAAAAAATGTGAATTGATTTCTCTGTCATTCAGATTATTAAAATGGTGATATTGACAGCTAGAAGAATATAATGGAGAATTTAGTTTATATCCCAACTTTGGGAAGCATGTAGTTCACCTAAAGTAGTATCAGAGTTTATCTTGAATCTAGAGACCAGTGTGCCCTGAAATAGCTCTGTTTCATGTCCTCCAATTTGAAATAATTTTCTCCACTCTTTTATTTTCAGCGTGCATCATTTTTGTGTATGGATTAAAAGAGGCCATTGGCTGTTCATCACCCTGCATCTGCTGTTAGGTTGTATGCCCATGATCTAAACTTAGATTTCATTGTATAGACAGCTCTATAAGGTTACCTTGGAAAAATAACTGCTTTGATTTGAGACCACTTTACCTACGAAATCAGGGATCTGACCAAGAAACATCTTAGTGCTTGAGCCTTTCAAGCTTTATATAGAACTCAGTTCACACTTGCTGTTGATGCAGTGTCACAGTTTAAAATACCAGAGGTATGGACCTAACAAATGGAATGCTTATTCAAATGGGGAAAGGAGGATTGTCCCTCAGGCTTGATTCATCAGTCAGTGACTCTAACTAGATGGTGTTCTAAGGAGCATTGCTTGGGGTCATGTAGAGTTAGAAGGAGTAAACAGGCAACTGCTTTAGGGGTCGAAAAGTTCACTTCTCACTTGTTTGCCTAAAACTATGCTCACAAGCTGTTATTCTTGCCTACTAATTTCTGAATGTTTCTGGCAGCTGACAAGAAAGAAGGATTTGCACTGTAAGACTCCGTGTTCAAAGGATGATTGCCTGATGCTCTAGTTAGAGCTATGAACAGGTGAGTGTAACTGACAGGAATTGCATATAGGGCAATCAAAGTGTTCTCATATATATTCACACTAATAAAGAAGCTATGCAGCTGGATGTACATGCAAGTCCTTCTAACAGGCCTCATCACAACACCAGCTACCTGCCCCCGAATTATCTCCTCTATACATACAGTGCAAATACAGCTGTTAAAAATACATTTCAAAGACCAGTTATAGCTAAATAACCCTTGTTTTCCTGCTGAGAAACATCCTTCAATTAAGTATTTTTTTAGATGAAAAAAGTTATATTGACAAAGAATCTACTTCCTTACTATTATCTTTGTTTACACACCTTTTGCATACTGTTAATGCAGAAATCAAGTAAAGTCTTTATTTTCATTAACATCTCTCAATCTTTAATCATCCAAATACCTCACAAACTAATGACCTAAATATGATTATAAAATTCTTGGGATAAAAGCGTTTCCCTGGTCTGATGACTCCTTTTAATTACCTGCCAATAAACACGTACTTATCAAGAATATATAGTTCTTCATCAGTCATCCTTTTTATATAATGTTTATAGTCCACATTTTATTTCAAAGGATTTTACAAGCTACAAAGCATGTACAATAGTCATTTTCTTTATATGGTGCTCGAGGGCATTACACAACAAAGTACAAACAGCTTATCCTTCACCCCCACTGAAATGTAGTCACCTCTGAAGTAAAAGGTAGCAGCTTTTTAATAGCAAAAGAAAAACACTATTATCTAATTAAAGCTACAAGCTACATGCAGTTAGAAAGAATGTGGCTGTTCAAACTCAAGTTATAAGTAAGACTTATTATTAATTTTTCTGCTCTCCCTCCCCCGCTTTACTTTACATGCCAGGAGAGGAAAATGCCTTAATGTACGACCTGCTCTTTACTTAGACCTTTTAGTTATCCTCTGCTGTTTTGTAGGACTTACAGAACTGTTTGAGCTTGATCCCTCTATGTTAGCCGTGAAAGAATCCAACAGTTGCCGCTTCATCTGAAGGATTTCTGTGGGGAAAAGGGGATCTTTTAAACTAATTCCTCAGGCTGCTCACAGCCTGGACTTTCCCCTTTAGATGTCCTCCGTGGCTCCCTAACACTTTTGGGACTCTTTGAGCTGCCTGAGCTGTCTTCGTTTCCTGATGGTGGCATTTTTTCTTCAAAGAACAGTTTTTGCTGCCCCTCTATTCTGTGCAGCGAGAAAATGTCTTTGAAATCAACATGGTTCTGCAGCCAAGTAGTAAGCATTTAGAAACATCTATCTACTTCTCATTTGTTTAAAATTTGTTAAATCCTATAGCAGTTAAACAGGTATGAAGTGATTTTCTTTTAATGTTACTTCCTTCTGATAGTCTCTGCAATGAAGCTGCATCGGTTTCAAAGGTTTCACACTCCCTGCGTAGAATAGAGCTGTAATAGCAATAGCCCTTTGAAAAGGAAATGGCAAATGGCACCAGCAGGACAGGCAAACAGCTTAAGTCAAGTTCACGCAGCCCCAGAAGTGCTTGGAAGCAGAAGATGACGTGAAAGAAGGTGGAGGAAAGAGAGTCCAAGCTTAGAAAACATCTGTTGAAAGAATTAATTGAACAAGTCACCCCACCCTAAACAAAGCATAGCAATTGAAAGCAGAGGAAAGAAACTAGCTGTAGAAGGTTCTTACACTTGTGCAAATACTGTGAGACCTATTATTTCAAAGAAAATTACAAGAAAAACCCATGTTCAGACAGGAATTCTCCCGTTTCAAAGAAACTATTAGTTAGACATTTGGTTTGGTTTTTATAAGCATTTATTATGTTTAATATGACCGCTCTGTTATTAGTTCCCGGATGACCACGTTTATTAGCATGACTCTCTCTAAGCAGGGGGCTTTCATGATTTTTAAGGTCTTACTGCTGTTCTATTTTCTGCTGCACACTTGCTCTGAAAATACCACCTATACTTGTCAATTAAATAGAACAAGACATAGTCACCACACAAATGTTCGAACCCTCTTCCCTTCCATAAGCCTATTGGATTTATCAGTACTGCCTGTTGGGAACAATTGGGAACATCACAACTAAGCAAACTAAGGTTGGGCAATACCTGTGTGAGAACTACTTAGAGCAGAATAAAATCATTCCAGGGAGCATCCCAGTGTTAAACAATAAAGACACCCATTTACCACTGCTTGTATCCACAGCCTAATTCTGTTCAGTTCACCAGCACAGGCACGTTCAGATGTCCTCCAAACAATGCTCATCCCCTTATGACCTCCACTAAGCAGCAAGGAGAGTGGTCAGTAACCTGTACATCTGGGAAGTCCTGAGTCTCTGAGCATATAGGAATGCCCAGGCACAGGAGAAAAATAGGAGGGACACAAGTAGAAGAAAAGGTTTCTGTGCTATTGGCGATATTCAATTGCCTGAAGATCATCCTCTCACTTAGGATGGATACAGCCATTGATTTTAAACTAGACCAGTGTCTAAGTGGTTTGTTAAATGGACATCAGCATTTTGTTAAATTCTGTGTAGAATTAGTTGAACATTGTTGAACTAATGGAAGGTTCACTAGATCAGAATATTTTATTATTTCATTTTATACTTTTCAAAACTACCATGGAAGGATTCATGTTCATCTAGTATATTTTTCAAGAAATGAGCATTGAGAGCGGTGGCTTCTGCAGTTAATTTAAAAATTATGGTAAGTACTTCAATAATTATAAAATATTCTATCATTTCAATACTGATCAAAAAATTGTGAGGAAAAAGTTGTACAATTGAAAAATAATTTTATCTTCAATAGAATCTTTTTAAAACATGAAATGGGACAAAACACAGTTCTTATTCCCAAAACCAGTGTCAGTTTGTATAAGTCTGGGCAATGTTGATTGATATAATTTTTATGCTTATTGATAGGGAAAAAAAAATAACATTTAAGAGGGTGTTTTTGAGTTTGGTTTATTTCCTTCTTTGTGTACCTATTTCAAGAAATAGCTGAGCTTAAAAACCACAGCCAACAGGCAAGCACTTAAGGATGCATGTGGGAATTAGGCACAGATTTCTCTTGGTTGTTAATAGAAACTGTGCATCTAACACTTGTTCACTGTAGTGGAAACAGACTTGAGCCTTAATCTAAAGTGCATTGTGAGAAACTACTTTATTTTTTCCATTGGAGACTATTGAGAATGATGTAGCTGTAGTGGCCAAAGCAAGTCTAAGCAAAGTGAGGTAAACTGAAAGATCACCATTGAATCAGGGTCTATTGGACCATGGACTATAGGCAGAAATGGATGCTCCTTAACCTTTCATCATATTAATAATTTAACATCACTGATCTCTCATAAAGGATTGAAATGTATTCATTTTTCCTTTGGGATTACATTTATCTTTTTCTTTTCTTCCCCTACCTTAAATTCTGTTTTATGCAACCTTTTACTAAAGAACTTATATAAAGTCAGCAGAACTACTCTTTATGAATGGAAGTGACTTTTATTTAGGTTTTTTGTAAACTTCTGTACTGATTGTGCAAGATGCCAGTGTCTGTAGTATCTTGAACTGTTCCTGTGTTCTCTTGGTCACCAAAAAGCAAGCAGTAATTTCTAATTCCAAGTTCCTCCAGGTTTTCAGCTTCTTTCTTAAGCATTCCTTTTTTCTATATCTTAAAATAAATTTTAAAAGAAGTCACCAATTTCTTCTCTTAAATATTTGTTGTGCTCTCCAATTCACATAGAAAATCCATATCCATGATAAAAATTATTTTATGAGCATATAAATCAAAGAGGTGAAGGTGGTGGACTGCCTCTTCTTCAACTTCCTGTTGTCACTCAACCTCAGTAGACAGATATCCATACAGTCACTCTCCTCCACTGGGATGAGAGAGAAAAATGGAAGGCCACAAGCAGAAAAGTTGTGGGTTGAGATAAAGGCAGTTTAATAGATGAAGCAAACCTATATACACAAGCAAAGCAAGACCAGGAATTAATTCACTACTTCCCATTGGTGGACAAATATTTAGCCAGTTTTGGAAAATGGGGATCATCATATGCAATGGTTACTTAAGGAAGACAGAGGTCATAACTGACAAAATCCCCCTTCCTTGTTTTTCCTTCGGGTATTATTGTTACATGGGATGGTGTCGGGAGGAAAGAGTTAAAACCAGAATATTTGGCAAGGAGGAGGGAATAGTTTGGTTCAAAGTGATCCTGCAGCTGCAAATGCTAAAAAAGGTGGGTGTGGGAAAGCTCCATTTGTTATGTGTAGCGTTGCTCATCCTCTGCCTGTTTTGAGAAGTAGAATTGCTGTGCAGGGGTAACACACTCTCACAGACATGCCCAAAGCCTTTTGTTAAACTGAGGCAGGCGGGGAGCCCCCCACTCTGCTGCTGGCCATGATGAACTGGACCAAACAGCGCCTGCGGCCCATGTTTCTGTGCTGTCCAGAGTTGTGAGGGAATTAAATAAATCTACTCTTTGCATTTCTGCTGTATTTCCATGGTTGCCTTGGTTCCCTGTATGTGTAGGACCACGCAGATGGGATCCCATATGGTATGGAAAATCCCTTTGGTCACTTGGGCTCAGCTGTCTCAGCTGTGTCCCCCAAATCCTTGGGTGCCCTCAGCCTACTTGTTGCCAGGGCAGCATGAAAAACAGAGGAGTACTTTTCTGGATTAGATAAAACAACCCTATGTTATCACAGAATCATACAGAATCACAGAATTACTCGGTTAAAAGAGACCTTCAAGATCATCAAGTCCAATTCATGCCCTAACACCTCAACTAGACCATGGCACCAAGTGCCACATCCAATCTTTTTTTATACACATCCAGGGATGGTGACTTCACCTCCCTGGGCAGAAAATTCCAGTATTTTATCACTCTTTCCATAAAAAACTTTTTCCTAATAACCAACCTATCTCCTATTTTGGTAACTAAACTAAAACTGTGCCATATTGGCTGCCACAAAGAAAACTAACTCCATCCCAGTCAAAACTTCTACAAAGCCTCACCTTCCCATATTTATCTGGATTTCACATAATGAACTCATGTACTGCAAGGAGAGAGGAAAACTTTCTCTTTTTTTAATTTTTTACTTATTATTTTATTTTTGCAAGAAGAATTATCTTAAAGTTAGAAAATCTTGAACAATGACAAAGTTTCAGGTAATGCATCAGAGTTTCCAGCAGAATGCAAACATACAATGCAGGAAGTCATTAGAGTGGCATAAAGTAAATATAGTACATTATAAAATAAAACCTGTGGGTCAAGGCAGAATGCTGGAAGAAGAGCAGACGATTGGGAATAAAATGAATCAGTTACTCACCAGTGAAGGATAAAAGTCTAGAGAGATAAAAGGAAAAGAAAAAAGAATATGTTAACATAATGAAAAGTGTGAAATTAGAACAAAAATGAAACTTAGGAGGAAAAAAAAATGCCTCTCAGACCTCAAGGTTGAAGAAAATTGCTTGAGTAACATGAAAAAAAATCTTGTTGGAGATTCAGAGAGTATGAAAGTTCATCTTTGGAAGTTTGGTGATGTAGATCAAAAAGCAAGGCATTTTCCTGGAATTACCTGATGCAGATTTTCTAGGAAGAAGTCTATTAAGGGAAAAATGAGAAGATTAAAACTATTTAAATCCTTGCTGAGTTTCCATACAAAATATGGTTAATTATTCAGTCCAATATATCAAGTCATTCTGAACTTTTGCTGTCATGAATGGACTTAGAAAGTTTTATGTGAATGGAAAAGGCATTTTTTCCTTTAGAATTTAAATTATAATGATTTCTGAAAACTAATGAAAGTAAATTATACTATTCTCAGCTTCTTTCTGATGCATGCACAAAATGATGACACTAAATACTATTGCAAAAGAATGAGAAAACATCATTGAAACAAAAAAGTTTCCCTGTAGGCATGAAATTTGACATATTGATCAATTAGAAAACAAAATGAGGTTAAAAACATCTCATTCTTCTCTCACACTTGTTCAGTATTCCTTTGATGTAACTGAAATTTATTCCAGCATAATCTATTGTCAGAGGAAACTTAAATCTAAAGAATGAACCCTGTATTATCGTGTAACTTTGATTGCGCTATCACGGAGGGTAACTTTATAAGCATGTTTTATTTGCTTTAAAGTTTGAGAAGGCTCTGTTAGCATATTGTTTGGGAAAATAAGTATATAGATCTTGCATGTCTGTGCATTCTCTGATTATCTAAACTATGCAGTCTGAAGTGATTAACACACAAAATACAAATTAATTTCAGTGAACACAACATACAAATCATAGCTCAGTTTTTATAATCAAACTTCAAGCACTGTTCTCAGCTACACTGGAAAAATGTTATGAAATATTTGTTTTTATTGAATTCATTCTTTTAATTGAAATTAAAGCTGATAAAATATTAGTAAATGTAGTTCAACACAATGGACAAGGGGAAACCCTTAGAGTCAGCTTGATGAGGACAGCATGATATTCTTGATTGCTATTGGTTGGTAATTCATGTTTTGCAATCAACTGTTTGCAGTTCAGAGCTGCTCAGTACTAATGTAGAATGACCAAACTTCTATTTATAATTACCCACCTCTTTCTGCTGAATCACACCATTCTGTCCAACTCAATATTAAACCTGAGTTTTTAATTTATTATTTGGGGTGTATGATACCTACTTATGCATCAGTAGAGCTTTAAAATATTAGCAAAATACCAGCTATCCACTTTGACTTGTCAGCAGCAGTTGAGTACCTACTCTGAGGAGTTGTGTACAAAATATAGACTGATGCCTGGAGGGAATAATGATTTCCTAAATTCAGAATGAACTATCCAATAGATAGCAGTCAATACAAAGAGCGAAATAAAAAAACTGCCAGAAAATGAGGCAGCGGGTATCTGTTCAGTAACCGAACTAATGGAGGGTAATTTGGCGCATCCTCAAGATCTACTCATCTAACAGTTATTGTCTATCTATAATATGTTAATTATCATGTTTAGAATATTTAGAACAAGTTTATAATTTATTTGAACTGTGTCTGCAAATAATTGCACTGAGTAGGTAGATTGGCATCAATCAAAACAGAAATAAGTTCCACATGAACGACACAAAAGGATGTAAGAAAGCCTTGTGATCCTTAAAATCGTTTTGCTGAGTAAAATATTGCTCTGTCTCTTTCAATTACAAGAATTAATTTGCTCTCTATTGTTCTACTCATTTAAGATACTTTAGATTTTGGGTCTTGCGATTGCAGCTTTTGCATTACTTATTAAAGTGTCTTTATCTTAACATATTAAGTTTTTTTTCAGTTTTACTCTTCTGATTATTTCTTTGCCTGCTGGGGTCAAACAGTGGCAGTCCTTTTTAGTGCCCCTTTTTGGAGTCCAAAAGGTTTGATATAACGACAGAGTCAATCTATATTCTTAGTGTTTATAACTGTTCATAACTGTAATATGGTGTTTATGGGGGTTTTGTGGCCAAATCAGGGAATGACTGTCAATGCAAAAATTGTACAGAGGGACATAAAAGATAACTTAGGGTTACTAAAGCTTTCTTTACCTGTGGAAGTTCCATGCCCTGTATTAAACATTTGCACTCTGCCACTGATGTGAAATAATTCACCATGTATCTTTGTACATTTTAACCATGAAGTGAATTCTTCAAATACTGCATTTTCTGGAAAACTGTCTGATTTTAATTATCTTTCCATTAAAACAAAATTTAATCTCTCTAATATTCTTCATGATAGACTCATGTACTGACCTCCATTTGCATATCATTATGGCATGCAATGTTACAAATGTTAAAGTCTTATGTAGATATTCAATCTTAAACTTTAGAGAATAAAAGATGCACACTAAAAGATGAACTAAATTGTTACTACCAGAGGCATGTTCAGTCTGTATTTATAACTGTGTGAATAAGTTGTCACTCTTCTGTCCTGAGTACCAGTGATATAACTATTGTTACAATTTCACATGGAAACAATCTATGAATGTTTTTGTCTTATCAGCTTTGATCAAATTTGTCAAGACAGCAACAGAAGTGTTTTCTGATTTTGCTAAAATGAGCACCATGAAATTGAAATCTCTCTGCTTGCCCTGATTTCAGGGTGGGAGTGAATTTTTTGCTGAAGGGGTGGAGCCTGGAGCCATGTGGGTGTGTCTAGGTTGTTATCCCATTGGACATTGCATCATTGACGAGGAGTGGAAGGAAGGAAGGGGTTCTCATTTAGGGGAAGGAGGGCATGGCTTGCAGTCGAGGTAAGAGAGTGTAAACAGATGGTCTGGACACCACTTAGTTCATTGTCTCAGGGTTTCACTGTGTTGGTTGGTCAGGGTTGGTTGGTGAGCAATTTGCAGGTAAAGCACCTTTGGTTGTTATTAATATTGTTGCTGTTACTGCTCATTTTCTTATATGATTGCTATTTCTAGTAATTTTATTTTAATTTCAGCCCATAATCTCTGTCTTTTGTCTCTCTCACAGGAGGAGTGACGAGAGGGGAGCAGAACTGCTGTTCCTAAACCATTTCAGACTGCTTCATGTCTCTTCTAGGCTTGTGCTTCCCATTTTTCTCTATCACTTTAACCTTGACATGAATCTGTGTTATGGCCACAGCTCTAGGATCTGAAAATCCTCCACAGTGCAGCTCTCCCTCTCTCTGCAAAGTTCTGCTCTCTATATTCTCTCTGACACTCCAAACCCAACACATTTCCTGGCAGAGGGCCCTCCTTTGCTCAAGACCCTTCACCACCTTTGGTAGCCCTCCTTTGGATGCTCTCTAATAGTTTAGTATCTTTCTTATATTGTGGCACCCAGAACTGTCCCCAGCACTGGAGGTGAGGCTGCCCCAGTGCAGAGCAGAGCAGGACAATCCCCTCCCTTGCCTGGCTGGTGATGCTGTGTCTGATGCCCCCAGGACAGGGTTGGCTCTGGCTGCCAGAGCAATGCTGACTGATTCACCTTCTGCAGCTCTGCTTTCCAGCATCTCATTCCCCAGTACATCCCAGGCTGCCCCATCCCAGGTGCAGATTCTGGCACTTTCCCTTGTTGGACTTCATATGGTTGGTGATTTTACCTCTGGGGCCAGAGCTCCGTCCACAGCTGCAAGCATCTGGAATAATCTTCAATATTTATGCCTCTCTACACACTACATGTTTTAGGTGTCAGCTGAGAACATATCCTTTCTTCCTTACCTTAATTCCTCTTTGTCATTGGTATTTTTTCCTTACTCAACTCTGTACTTTTAATTAAATTTATAAAATAGTTGTACAATTTCTTTAAATACTCCATACAAAACAGTTGTATTTATGCACTGATTTACACTGCACGCATTTTATAAGCCTATTCCTTTACCATTCATGAGAATACCTACTGTTTATTTAATAACTACCATATTATATAATACATGTGTTATCTATAAGCTACAGAAGTCTTAAAAGCCACACAACCACACACTAATTTAGCATATAAAACTTTAATTTTTTTAAGAGTGATTTCACAGAACATGTGTAATAACAAAACCACATGCTTTTTCAATTTGCCAATTATTGTTGTTTATTTGTTGTTTTGAAACTTTGAAAGCTGTATTTGATACTGAGAGAAAATGTAGGTTTTGGCGACAAGAGGAAACTGATGGCTATTTTTTTGTGCCTTTTTGTTTTCCTCTTATGGAAAACTAGCAGGAAATACATCTAAATAAACAACGTAGATGTTACTGCATGGAAAGTCAATTCTTTGGCTGGTGTAGGGAATGACCAGTTTGGTTTAAGCACAAACAGATGTTTCTATCTGACCATCTGGACTCTATTTGCTTATCCAAAATCCTATGCTCCCTCTTTTACACAGGGGGAGGAAAGATGGTAATGGTGATTTTTGTTGCTCTTGATTGTGGTAGGAAACTGTAATTGTGTTATTTCTTAGTAGCAAAAAAGAGGAAGCATGGAGACAAAATTTTGCAATTAAAAAAGGAATATTTTAAGTGAGGCATCAGAAAATAATTTCTCTGTTTAGAAAAACCAACATTTTTGAATGTTCTAATATAAAATGCCATTAACTTGTTTCCTCTCTATTCTGCACAAAACCTATCCCTGAAAACCTGTGTGCATCTGACACGTAGGGGTGCATGGAGAAGTCTTCAGTTTTGAATAAGCCTTGTATCCATGATCTACAAAGAAGTATGTTTTATTCTTCATTGGCCAGTTTTCATAAACTCTGTATTTTAGGATTTTTGATAACCATACTTTTTGTTTTGAATAAGCTTGACAAATTTGAAATATTAGGGCCAAGAGAGAAAAATTCTGGTAAGTGCAAACCTGCTTGATTTGACTTAAAAACTCCCAGATATTTTCTTATATTTAAATTTAGAGTGACTCTGCAAAGCTGTTAATAGTTGTAATTTGAGCTCAAGTTCTGTTTAAAAAAATGTGTTTATATCTACATGTCTTTACAATTATTTTTGTGTAATGCAGAAGTTTCAAGAACTTAGCATCTTTCCTCACTCTTTACACCACAGACTAAGCAAATGAAGATCTGTTTTTTTAATCATGCCAATGAGTAGGATTGAATACTGCCTACAGAGACCAGACTCAAGCCATCCAAAACCCATCCCAACCTTTTCAGACTTTAATCAGATACAAATCCATTGATAAATATATGTTAATATATGATAACCTAATTTTTGTGTTTTGAGACCCAAATATTTCTGCCTCCCTTCTACAAGCTGAAATAAGATGAGCTTTGTTCTGAAGACACTTTTGTGGCAGCATCAGTGGAGCAAAGCTGCAGTTTTCTTGTGGCCCTATGCTTGAAATAAAGCCAAGTAGCTACTTTCACTGCAATAAAAAAATCTCTTCCCTTATGTTTCAAGGTTGGTCTATTTTTCACTTAATATCAGTGTATTTTCAAAATTGTATTTGCCTTTTGTTATCATGTGAGTGTTAAAATTTTCAACTTTCAAGACATGAAGATCTATCATGAAGACTAGCAGCCTATCATACAAATTCCCATAGTGAGAAAACACTTGAAAGTCGTTTCCTGCATTAACTGCAGCACATCAGGCTTTTACTATTTCCGTGAGTTGTATTGCACACTTTGTGCTTAATTTTCTTTAATTCACTGTGAGACACAAAATATTAACAGTGTCAGTTGGAAGACTCAGACTGCAAGAAAGGTTGGTTGCTGCAGTAAGAAAGCCAATTTGTGTTCTCCATTATATCGTTGCGAATCAAGACTAACTATATTGACTTGTGTGGGGAAGGAGGTTGACAGACTTATTTCTACTTCTTCAAAATGATCCATACACCTCTAATGATACAACAGCACAGTTAATTGTTTGACTGAGAGGATGATGGCTGAGAACAGCAATGGTTACTTTCAAGGTTAGAGTTACACATGAATTTTATGTACACTTCAAATGGGTAAACTTAAATAATTTAAATGGCTAAAAACATCTGGTCTGATTTTTTTTTTTTTGTCTCATTCTTGTCTGTCTTAAACAGGACTTAACCAATGAGAAGTTACTTTAGAATTTTTGTTTGGCACACGCCACCAACTCTTTTTCCCGTTTATATATTCTTGTCTGGACAGAAAGAGAATAAACTCTTAATTAAGCCAGACTTCTAATTATCTGTCATCATTTTTGTATTTAAGTGAATCCTATGCATTAGAGAAGACTTTTCTGAAGTGAGGAGGAAGTACCGTAGAGATCAGGATTGAAACACAAAGAAAATAAAGTCAGAATTATCCTTTTCAAAGGTCCAACATCAAGCATCAGCTATCTGATTCTTTCACAATATTTTGACTCTTTGGCTAGCTCTCTGTCTGCATATTTAATTCTGCTGAAATTTGGGGATTCAGTTCATCTGTGGAATGAAATACATATTAAATTAAGTGACCAACAAAAAGGTAATGCATTATTAGCTATAAAAACACACATTTGAGTAACCTGCCAGCTGTCATCCAAAGACTTTTTGGCACAGCAGACTGTGCAACTTGTTGTTTCACAACCGACTTCCTCAGGGCTATATTTACCCAAATTAGATAGGAGGATAAATTACTAAAAGTATTGCCTGCTCAGAGAAAGAGGTGATGTCTTGGGTTTTTTGCCACTGTGTTTTGCTAACATTTGTTGACATTTTTTTCACGTCTTAGCTTTTTATCTGATGTGATTTTCATCCTTACTTGTTCTCAATACTAGTTGTTGTAAGGTAATTTAGTTCTCCTTCAATGAGGCATGACTACTTCAAATTATTTTGCTTTCTCTTCGCATTGGTATTACCAGCATTGACACTTGAGTGTTAGATTTCTACCAGTAATACTCATCCTGGATTTGATGGTGAAACTACTACTATAAAAACAATATTGGACTTAGTAATGGCAATGCACATTCAGTAAAGGATTTTTAAAAGTTATCTGCCCTCTTTTTCATAAGCATGTGTGATCCCAGTCCAGAAGTACCTCTTTAGCAAGACACAAGCTACTTGTACCTTCCAGAGAGGGACACAGAATTCTGTGCTCCCACACAACAGAAGTTTTGTAAGTGGTGTCTGAGACAAAACACAGTAAAGTCAATGAAAAGTTTCAGACTGACTTCAGATATCTTCTGTCTAAGCCTTCACAAAACATGCTTTTATATGGCCAATTTTTCTTCTTAAATCTACTTACTCCCTGATCACCTTTAAGGTGATGTACCATTAGTTTTGACTGGATGTTTACTGGCCCTCACTTGCCAGTAGTGACCAAGCACAGAACTAAATCAATCTTTGTCAGGTCTGTAATTGAGCACTTCCCTAATTTATGAGACAGCTTTTCCATTAACAACAAAATCCTGAGAATTAAATAAAAACAGACCTTGAGAAGTGCTGCTGCATTGGTGAATAAAATAAAAACATTGATAAATGTACGCCCCTTTTCCCAGGCTGACTTTGAAAAATTCTGTGTCACAGACCTTGGTCATATTCTGACAACAATTAGGAACACTAGAATAAATAGTTGACAATTCGTTTTTATGACAGGCTATGCAAAGCTGGACTTTTTTGCCAAATAATACAGCAGTATGTGACTATGAATTATGTTATTACAGTATATCTGCTAGTTTGTATGTGTCTGTACTGTTATGTCCCCTTCACAGCATGACTTTTTGTTTCAAATCTTATTCAGCTGAGACTTGATGAAATCTTACACAGATGGATGAAAATACATCCTTAAGTTTTGCTGGAGTAGTTTCCATTGTTGAACTAAATCACTTACTCCAAACTCAATCTGAACGTTTTTCCCTTCAGTCTTTCTAATGAACCTTTGAATGGCTCATCAATTAAGACACTTAAACTAGACCAGATAAATCACTAAAAAATGCAAGAACCATGACAGGGGAACGGATTGATAACCTAACAGGCATTTTCTATGTCCAAGGGCTGCATCCTTGAAACCTATATGTGAATCAATCACTGGTGACAATTGTACTGTTTTCATCAAACTTTAATCAAGATTTATGTTGTATGAATTTGTAAGTTAAAAATAATATTTAGTTGTTTCATTGAATTTTTTACAGTTATTGTCTTCTACTTCCTGATTGTGTTTGGATGTGGAAAAGTCATTTCATTACAGAACCTGTTGACACAACACTTCCAGCATCTCTTTGCTGGAAAATGATGTTTTGAAGGTGCTTAGTTTAAAGAAATACAAATACTGACTATTTGAGATTAATTGTGCTCGATAACTCTGCATAGTTTTTAATTTTTTTCTTGTATGCAAGTAGACACACATATACTGTCAAGAAGACTGGTAAAATATAAACTTCTGTGGACTATGTAAAGGTTTTGGATAAATCAGCATTAGTGCTAACACAGTCTCTCAATCAGATTGAACGTCGTTTAATGAAACATCATGGAATTGAGAAAGAAAAAGAATATATCATACATGTAGACTTAGGAAACATGAATTTGGTGTATAGGTTTCCTTTGCTCAATTGATAATAGATTTAAAATTTGAAATGCCTAAACCCTTACAATTTCAGATTTTAAGTATGGCAGTCTTGTGTTTTAACAGTTCAATAGTTAAACAATATGGCAAGCATTTGATATAGGTAGATGTGCATGAACACAAACACAACAGAACATGAATGTGTGCTGGTGGAAATGGAAAAAGGGATAGAAAAATCTCTTAAGTTCTTCATCCAAAATACAGATGTAAATAGAAGAGTTTATATCGACACTTGAAGCTCCAGAGACAGCACTTACAGCCTTCTGGTAGATATCCATCCATTTGAAGTATTGTTTATATACTCAGAAAAAAACCTCTAAACTCTGAATGGCAGTTGCACATTAGTAGCATCAAGTGGTCTTAAAGCCTAAAAAAATGTTGTAACCTGTAAAATTTTGAAGCACTAGAAGGAGAATCAAAACTGGAACTGAAAGTATAAGGCAGAACTGCTGGGGGTGTGGATGTGGAAGTGCAAAACACACATTCAGTGGAAGTGAAAAACCATGGAAGAAACAATTTTCAAAATGCAGGGACAGAAATTAATCATGTGATCTTTACTGCTGGAAAAGGTGTTGAGAATTTGGTCTGTGTTCTGTAACTGTAAAGTACTTCATTAGGAGATATCCAAATGCCCTCATTCTCTCTGCGTCAGTAACTTGCCCTCCATTTCAATGGAGAGAAAGGCACAACTGGGATTAGCAGCTCATCTTTCTATAATCTTACAATTTTGGTCCCTAGATCCAATGCAGTCAGCTTCACTCCCACTACTGCTGCCGATGTTCTTCGTTCTCTAGGAGAAAGTGAAGGAAACAGACCCAGAAAAGTAAGAGAGAAAACAAATGCACAGTGGTCCAAACCCCATTTGTACCAAACCAAACTCTCATTTAAGAGTTACCAGTGAATTAAACTCTTATGTCACCCCTTTTTAGACACTCTAGATTCAGCTTCTTTAAACTCTGCTTCTCATATCTGTATTACTACTCTTGGTGCATCTACTCTTGGTTCCCCCAGCTTATTACCTAAGCATCTTTTCACCTACAAATCACTAGTGACGGTGGTACCTGTCCTGGGCTATAGGCCCTAGCCCAGGATTGCTTTACAATTCTGCAGACAGCAATAACAGTGGTTATTGTGTTCCTTCAGATGTGGGGAAACTTTTTCCCTCACCCTTTAAGCCTCCTGAACTACCATGAGCTATTCTGTTCATGGCTTCAGATACTGAGGCAGTGGTTTGTACCATTTTATAACAACTGAGGAAACTTTTGCCCCAATTTAATATTCTAATGGCTCATCAGAACAGGATAGTGAATTCTTCAGTGGCTTACTCCATTGACCAAATATTAAATCTGGAATTTTATCAGTTCTTTTGATGGCAGCAAAGAGATTCAATAAGGCAAATGTTAGTCAAAGATTATCAAACCTACTATAAAGAGACAGTTGTCTACTGCTTCTGGAGAATTTTCTTTAGTTGCGAGAGCTACAGTCCCACCTGGCTGATCATTTCACATATTGCAGTAAACTTCCTGAAAGTATAATGTTTATTTTTTAGAGTGTCTAATTTATCTCATTCTCTGTGTTCAGCTGGATGATTTTAGAGAATGCAGAATCACAAGACCACAGAGTGCTTGGTGTTGGAAGAAACCTCTCCAGAGGTCATCTGATTCAATATTACTGCTCAGTCATGATCCTGTAGAGCTTGTTGCTCAGGAAGATGTCTGGTTATGTTTTAAATACCTCTACAGATGTCTCTGGCTCCGCAATGTCTCTGGAAACCCTGTTCCATTATATGACCATCCCCCAGTGGAAAAAGTGTTTTATGGTCAGATAGAATTTAATTTTTAAAATTGTTCTCATTGCTTCTTTTCTTGTCGGTGGTCTCTGCTGAAAAGAGTTTGGCTCCCTTTTCTTCATTCCCTCCAATTAAGTTCCTATACATATTGATGGAATCTCCCTGAACCTTCTCTCTTTTAGGCTGAATCTCTCCCAGCATCTCCTTACATGAAAAATGCTACTGTCCTTTATCATCTTTGTGGCCCTGTGCTGGACTCACTCCAGTAAGTCTGTATCTTTCTTGTACTGGGGAGGTGAGAATTTATGGAAGGGATCAGTGGTCTCATTCAAGCAGTGTGGACTGGTCACCATGTTACAGGAAAAAAAAAAAAGTAAGCTAAAGTGGCACAAATGGATACACTTATTAGTTGTTTATTTTGTCAGTAGTGAGATGAATTAGAAGAGAGTCTGAAATATCCTCTTGCCCTTACTTTTAGTCCTTCATGTCCAGTAAAGTCACAGTTTGCCCTGACTTCACATACCCAAGAGTACTCACTCTAAGGATAAATAGAAGGCTTAAGTTTCCAAGGTTGTTAATCTGACACCTTTCACAGCATTAAATTGATTTAAAATTCTAAAAACAATTATTCATACATTGTATGTGGGATTTTCATTGGCATTGCATCAGAGCCACTTTTCCTTTGGATATGATTCTGTATCAAAAGAATCATTACACTTTTATCATGTTTTATCAATGCCTTATGCAACAGAGATATTTTTCTCTTTGAAAAGCTTAAAGAAGATCCATTTTGTAAAGTAAATGTTTGCATTTCTAGCAAAATATTTCAGCTTAAAAACTGTCAGTTTTAGAGAATCAAAGGAGAGAAATAAAATCTTTCACTATTCTATCTAACACTATCTTCATATCTATACAAACAACAGAGGTATTTTTTAACAGCTTTAACTGACCATATTTTTAATAACGTAATTTTTATGCAGGCTGACAATGCCTATGCCACGTTATAGCCTGATACAGATTAAAACAGCTAAGGTATAAACCCCTGAAAAATGGGGTTTATAATGGAAATGGCAACTGACCCTTAACTGTAGCGGTGCTACCGGATGCTGCTGTAATAAGCTTCCCTAGATGCCATGGTGTAAATGTATTAGCTGTACTAAGAGACCCACTCCTGGTATAATTATGTTAGGAACCAATAAGACAGCTCAGAAATCAATATGCTAAGACAGATAGAGTAAAGGACCATGGCCAGCAAACTGGGAATAGATTAGTCTGGCAGGTCCCTAGCTGAGCCATGAAGAAGGGGATATCTCTGCTGTTGTAAGAAAGCCATTAATTGTAAATTTTCCTGAACAAGGAACTTGAAGGGAGAGCTTAGGCTGTTGTTCATACCACTCAGTGTAGGCTGCAACTATTATTGATCAACAGTTAAGCTTTTTATTCTTATTTCAAAAACCAACAGTGAAAAAAAATCTAAACGTGGAGGAAGAGTGTGCATCTTTTGTTTTGTTCTATTTCTTAAAGGGACAGCCCTACACATTCAACACTGGGCTTCCCCTTTTATTTTGGTTTAACAATTCTTAAAAGAATTAGAAACTAAAATTTTGTTAGATTTCATTTTCAAAAAGTAGCTAGCTCTGTATTACTGAACTAATTATCTAGTCAATAAAATTCTACAGGTGCAATATGATTAATATAATGTGATAAAAATAGGTACTGCTCTTAAAAGCACTTTTAAAGAGTTCAATCAAATTAACCTGTGCCATTAAATACTATCACGTTCTGCAATAATTAAAGTTATGTCAATGAGAACTTTGCTGCTGTTAATTTTAACTAATGTCAGTTGATTCTTCTCTGGCTTTTTTCTATGTAAGAGAGTAATTTGCTTAATAAACAGAAATACAGTGTAATTCAGTGACAGTTCTAGGAATAAAAAAAAATAAAATAAATGGAAAGGAAACAAAGGACAACCTTTTGTGGTTACAGTACGGCACATCTGCTCATGTCCAATCAAACTTTCAAAAGCATAGTAGTAAACAAAAGCAGCCATCAAGCAGGGACAAAGTCAGAGACATAAGTGGTTTGAATGAGTGTGCAATTTCTGCCCATATGACCATCCTGACACAATTGCTCTAATTTTCTTTCCAGAAATGACTGATAAAAGATTTAGGTAATTGCTATGGAGACAGACTTCCTTCCATCACAGGGTATCTTGAATAATACAGCCTCAGGGTCATAAGATGGAGTGTCAGTTTCTGCAGAGTCCTAAATTAATACTTGTCCCTGTTTCAGCTATACTTCCTGTACATCTAATGAAGTGAATGTAATTTATTTTGACAATGTATTGAAAATCACTTGATCAAATGACTATTCTGTAATGAACACAAAACACCATATAGCCTTGAAAACTACACCTAAAAAAAGACATAAAAACACATCAGTTTTTCAAAGCACATATTCCTCTCCTATTGCAAATGTTGCATGTGTTGAACATAAAATAGTTTCTAAAAGCTCAGTGATTCATATGATTGTTTAAAAAAAGAGTTTTCTGTGATGCCTCAGTTCGACCTGCTTCCATTCAGGTCCTGACCTTGTCCCTTGTAATCAAAGTTAATTTATCTAGGTGATCTCTGTACTCTCAATTATTGAGTAGCACTCAGAAAGAAATTCAGAAAGCTCCTCCAAAAGGTAATGATTAGAACTTTCAAAAGTACTGTGGATCAGCTCCCACGCAAACTTAAGTTCATGCATGAACAGTCCAAATCTTACATATCC
>VZTB01000280.1:124801-140063 GCA_013397245.1 Thryothorus ludovicianus
TATGTTATTCTATTGATGATTCAATTACTTTTGTTTGATTTCTTAAATGACTGTATCACAAACATGCTCTGGCTTTTTAAAGAGGTTCCATGAATTGTATTGCCTTTTTCTTTAAGTATTACTTTATAGTAATAAATAAGTTCATTTAGCAGCCATTCAAACAAAAAAATATTTTTTCTGGTTCTTAAACTTAAGCTGCTACTAAACTTATGCTGTCTACTTCAGGTGCCTTTACCTGCCAAATGAATGGCATTAAGAAAAAATACGTATCGATGTTGCAGAAAGTAAAGTTCAGCTTTAGGCCTTTTTTCTCATGCCAAAGCACAGGTGCTTCAGATACACCTAATTATAGCAGTAATTAAAGTTATTACCTTACCTGTTTATTCAAGGGCACAAGGACTTCTAATGGGAACAAATCAAGATATAAAGACTTGCTGTCAATTAGGCTTGAAGGTTTGAGGAGATAATGAAGGAGGTTTGGAGTTGGGTTTCAGTTCTGCACAATAATAAAAATAGTAATTCAGCACCTCTTACTTTTCCTGGAACAGTCCCAACAGTTCAGGAGAAGAAAGACAAGAAGATTACCTGGGTAACATGATCTTAGGGGTACCAGAGAATAATAGTGTTCTCCCAGAGCCACATCTATGGCAGAGACTGCTGCCAACAGAAGATGAGACTGCTACAAATATAAGCCCTTCAACCTGAGAACAACAAATCTGTTCAGCTTCTTGTCACAGATCCTGTCAATATAGTGCAGGCCACAGAAGGACAGGTGAAATGTGACTCTGCTGTGGGCAGTGCACTCATGAGTCCTTGTCTTAGTAAAATGGCATGACATGACTAGTGCTACTTTCACAGAGATGTAATTTAGGACTGACAGTACATTGAAAATATCCTTCTGCTACATGTTTTCTCAGACAGTGTGCCTCCATTAAAGTAAGAAAAGAGGAACTATGGCAACTATAGGGCAAGATAAGTGATTTACTGAGCTTCTGCACTTGTTCTGTCATTAGTTCTATCATTTTGAAACTAGCAGGTTCAAAAAAGGTATGTCACAGTGGCTGGGAATATTCCTATTGGATTGTTTATTTGCTTTAATATAAATGTGCACATGCACATAATTCAGGGTAGACAGTTGCAGAGTTTGTTTAGTGTATTACTAGCCAACTGAAAATATCAAATGTACATCACTTAATGAATTCGATTAGTCACACATTTTAAATATTCTGTTCTTGCTGTCTGATTTCATTATATGTACTTTGCAGCAAATTACTAGGAATGTTTCTTGATAATTTGGAAGGTCGTATATTTCAGTTATCACCATTATATTTTATTTCTTTTGAGCCAGCAGTTCCAAATATTAGTGAAAACACAGGCCCTCTTTTAAAAATTAATTTCATATAAAAGGAAAATGAATTAATGGAAATGAAACACTTATATTTTTCTATTTTGATCTGATAGGTTTTCCTCTCATCTGTAGAGAGAGGAAAACAGTAAATTGATATAACAGTCTCTCTTTTACTTCATGTGTCCCACAAATAAAGGAATAGGTTTAGTATGGTAGCACAATGGAAATTTGCAGCAGCAGGTGCATGGTGTTTGGTTATCACACCAAAGTGAAACACCAGCACACCACTGATTAGAGCTAGGACTCCAATCATGCAATTTATTTATTTTTACAATAGGTTTGATTTTTCTTCCCCCAAGAAAAATAGGGAAACATAGTATTACATATAGATGTTTCACACTTCTAATGTAGTTGAGGAGGATTGGTTTCACTGGCCAAGCCATTGCACAGTGTTAAGTTCCTATGGCTTGCTTCTGTTCCCAGCCTGTGGTGTCCCTCAAGAGGCCATCAGGTAAAAAAGGGTGTCTCAATGTTAATTTAAAGCCAAGACCTTGCAAACAGATCCATTCACACATCCCATTAATTTCATTAATTTTGCAAGATGCAGAATTCAGGCCCAAAGGGTTATGTTAATTCTGTATAGAGACTTTGAGGAAGCTTTCCAGGATTAGGGGAGGTGTGAAATAGGTTTCTTCCTTCAATATGCTGAAGCTCTACTGATGTTGTCTGAGTCACACTAAAAAAGATTAGAACCTCGGGAAAAATTTTAGGAAAATGTTTTATTTACAGATTAATCTCCTTATCTTTTTTTTTTCTTTTTCTGCCTCTGTTAAAAGAAACGTCAGCAAAACTACAGACTCTTGTAGTTTCCTATTGATTACTCCCTGCCCGAAGTCCTTATCTTCTGTTTATTACATCATGAGTGGTTATTATAGAAATTACTGAGGTTATGAGTAAGGTTATGATTTTAGTGGTGGAACAAACAGCAGAAAAATGGGCATTAAGTAAATATGTAACCCTTCTGGGATTTATAATGTGTTCATGAACCAGTAATTTCTCCTCTTAAAGTCAAGAGGTTTCATATAAATAGTCAAACTTGCAACATTGACTCCAGGACAAACACTATTCCAAAATCTTTCAATGGAGTCATTGCTTTTTAGTCCAGATCTCACACCAAGAGAGACCCAGCTCTATTTAGTGGGAAATAAATGTCAGTCAATTTTTTCTTTTATTCAAAATTCAAAGACTTCTCTACTGTGAATTGAGTTAGTAGAGTTACTTAGGGAAACCCTAGAACTTGGCAAACATACAGATAGCTAAATACAAACTTCCTACTTTGGCCACTTAGTTTATCTAGGCTAAGGCCTAAAATACAGAAGCTTGAACACAGGGGTAGAGATCACTCCATTCAGGGGAGGCCACTTCATAAAGTGTCTGTTGCCAGGAAATTGTAAGCACAAAGCACAGAAGAGCTGTTCTCACATCACAGCTGTGAAAGACAAGCATTTCACAATTTTGTCCCCTTGCAATACACTCATGTAGAAGTCCTGCATTCTGTCTCCTGCCCCCTCAGCGTGTGTCTGCACATGAATAGTATTTTGAATTAGACTCTTGTTTATTGAAAAACAAAATTAACAAGGAATAGGAAGTCTCAAACTCTTGTTAGGGTAAGGATGGGCCTAAAATTCAGGACTGCTACTTTTGTGGCAGGTACCCTTGTTTGCATAATATGAAGCATTCTCTATACTGATGACTTAGCTTCACAATTACTAAGTCCTTTCTGGGATACCCTGGATGTGTTAAAAGCTTCAATTGAGCTTCCTCAGCATACATTGCACCCAATGTCAGCACCAAGGGAGATGCAGGCTGAGCAAAGACACACTTAGATTTTTCTAAATTCAGAAAAAGTAGGCTTTCCATGACATTTACCTTACTACTATGACTAATTCAGATCATAATTTCCTTCAGGCAGGGATCTATCACTGTTTATTTTATAGTGAGATCTACATTCTCTAATTCTCAAAGCAAGAGTAGAAAACAGAATAAATATGGCAGTTCAAGGAGAATTGCTTCTGAATACTTTATCTCTCTGTTAGTTGCGGAGTCCAAAATCTTTCTCTGAAGGCAATAAGAGACACTTGCATGAGTAATGGTCAAATCTGGTATATCTAATAAAGACCTATATAGCTCATCTCTTTTTTTTTTTTTTTTGAGGTTCTTTTCTTATCTCTGATATATATCTAGCACACCATATGTTTCCTTTCTATATAAATAGTATTATTCCTTTTCATAAATGTTCAAAAAAACCTCAGTGTACTCCTAGTAACTCAGTAATCTGAAAGCATTTTAAAAATCCTTTACATTGCACAATATCAGTCTTGTGACAAAGGTCAATATTTTGGCCTTCATTTTCCTTGAAGTCCTCTTTCCAAGATGATTTTGCTTATTATTATTATTATAGTAATAGTCTACTCAGAAAAATTTGCCTTCATTCATTTATTAGTGTGAATGAATATCAGTTTTTCTAGAGAAAATCCCTCATTGTGAAAATACTGAATTATCACCACCATATACCTCCGTGACGGCACCTACTCCCACTGAAGTGACACAAAAAGAGAGAAAGGATAGTAAGACATCCAGTCCAGGGGTACTCACACAAGACATCATGACAAATTATGTAACATCAAGCACCTGGGAAACCCATGATTATTGTTTGGCGTGTCAAAATATCTGCAGACTGTAACAGGAAAGTGCTGCCTGCTTTTTCACTTTGTTTTTTAAATATTCCATGCACTCTTTGAAGGCAGTCCCATGACAGCAGACAACAAACTGAACTTCAAAGAAATAACGGATGCTGACACAGTGTATGATTTTTTTCATTTTCCTTGATTTTTTTCACTCTCCAGATTTACAATTTCCTGGACCAAGAAGCAATCTACCAAAAGGGCACAACTTGAACTGGTCAAAAACTGGGTCTCTCTTTTCCTTTCATGTTGGAGAACAGAAAGCTGTAGATATTATGCTCTCTCTCCCTTTCAAACGACTCTTGATTTGTGCATGCTGAAGTACAAGGGGCAAATACAGTGTATCTTTTTCACCTGCTTCCCTTGCTAGCCCACTTATAGGTGAGAGACCATTTTCCTTACCATGATGATCAAGAATTTTTTCTTAGTGGCCCTAATTTTCTAATGAACAAGAATATGCTGGCCACAAGAAATAGCTTGTTTAAAATATGTATTTAGGGAAAACGGACACTCAAATCACTGCTGGCCATCCCTAGAAACATCACGATTGTTCATACATGGACTAAACCTTGTGAGGTGCTAAGTAGTGTATCTCCACTGGCCTCACTTTGCAAAGAGAGCTGTCTAGGAACTGGGAAGCTGATATCAAGTTCTACTGCAGTAGATCAGGGATTAAAGATCAATATAAGCAGCTTTGTTGCTTCAGTCATTTGCCTAAACACGTACTATAGATACAGGACAAGAAAGGAGTTTGTCATATACACCTCTCTCCTAGAGAGAAGCTTAGAGTGCCCTCTTACACAGTGCAATTTACCCTGAGTGGAGATTGCATTACAAAAGGGTGAATGGCCTCTACAAGGCAGCTATTCCCACTCCTTTGCAGATGCATGGGGAGTGAGTAATGTCTGGCTATGACCCTTGCCCCGACATACTGACCAGCACAGCCTGTCTGGTGCAGAGAGGAGAAATCATCTGTACCAGGTAAAAGGCTAATGCAGTTTATTTTCTTCCTGGAGCAAGGGGTAATCAGGGACTATATTGTGACTCTCTGAGTCATGGTTCAGTCCCTGATCTCCAGAGACGGACAGAGACAACTGCTAGGGATAATTCAGCAGTCTGCCCCGTGAAAACAAGATGTTAAATCCAGAACAGAACATTAAGGACTGCAAAAACTACCAAAAAATGTGCGGAAGACACAAACTAAATTGTGCAGTCTTTTTTCTTTTGGGTGACTTTTCCCTCTTTGCTGCTGCTCTGCCTTGCTCATGTTCCTGCGTTGTCCCAGACTATTATCACAGACACACCCATCATTTCTACAACTGCACTGCTGTAACTTTCAGTGATTATTTTTCAAATTAAGTTTTCTTTAATTTTTCCACAACAATTAAAAGATAGGGCCAATTTTAACCATTTTAAATACATGTCTATGATCTTATTCCTAACAAGATAAAGAGTTCTGCTACTGGAAAGATTTATCCATCAGCTTTCAGTTGAAATTGAAACCTTTGCTAGTATGGCTCTGTTTATAAGTAATTCTAAGATTAGATTTCAGATGTTCTTTAAAAATATAATTAATACGATTTTCCAGGTTTTTATCTCTATAAAAATATATTAGTTTATGTAGCTATTTGATTTCAAGTTGTATAACAAAACTCTTGCAAATGCTGATTTTCAGCCATCAATCAGTGTGTACGAACTAATTAATTCATTTTTTTCCCCATGTCCTAAGACCAAGGATGGTCACTGAAAAGTTTTGCTGGAGTGATAGCTTGGATAAGAGATACAAATCTCAATTTATAGATTTGTATATCTCCTCCTGCAAATGTTCCTGAATGCAAATTATTATCCACTCAACTTATCTTAGTGCGTTTAATGAGAATGCTTGAAGGACTGCAGATTACTTGTATGATAAACATATTGCAAGATCCGGCCAATATATGTGAGGCAATATTATATCAAGCAGTGGAGATTGTGTGTGAGATAGTCCTATCTCTGTTACCTTCAGGGTAATGATCATTCTAGGGTGTGTCTAATGCATCCTGGTACTTCTATTTTTTTTCACTCCATGAAAGTACAGGGAGATTCAGTAAGTGTGCAGTACCAGGCCTGCTTTACTGTTGTTGATTAAGGATCAGGCAGACAGTTCCCTTCTCTGACATCACTTTATTGCAGTTTTTCAAACAGACACTTCACACTTCATGTGAACACCAACCATAATTTCTGTCATGATTCGTTAAGATCCAGAAAACCCTCCTAAGGCTACTGACGAAACTTCAGCAGTTAATATTCAAAACATGAAAATCTAGGCTCGGATTCTAATTTGCTACTGATGCAATATTAAAGCAATATACGTATAAAATATTAATGCTGTATTTGTTCTGAATTTATTTTATTTAATTTTTTACACATGGATAAAACCCTTGCGGCCTTAAAACAACATGTCTCATTTTCAAGGATGTCCTGGGGGGGCAAACATACAAGGAATATACACAGAGCTCAGTAATCTGAACAATAGTGTGGTAGAAGAACTGTGCTGAAAGATATACTCTTTCATGAGCAATAGGGGTTTTGCTGATAAAAATGTTGTCTTATCTGTTTGACCAGTTGATAGGATATAATTTCTAATACTACACCCTTGAACCCATCCATAGAAGAAGAAGCCTGGAGAAAACTTGGAGATAAGGTCCTTCACTTATTCCATCAGTATCAAGAAAAACTCAGATTTTCTTTTCTGACAGACCCTTCCTCTTCAGTAATCAGATTAAGTCATGCATGAGAAGCTTTGTGCATTATAATTGCTCAGATCAGGAAAGAACTTTTGTGGTAATTTTAGCTTAATCACTAATGTTGTCCAAGTCAGAAAGTTTAAAACTAAAAACAACAGTCTTATAATCAGATTTAGATTAATTAAGGATGCATTTATGCAGCTCTGAAAGTGGTAAGTTCTTGTATAAATTTTTTTTAATTTTTCCTCATAAAGAGAATATGCTGTGCCATATATGACTTTTGGGCACTACGTGCTTAACAGCTCTCATACCCAGCTCCACAGAATTGACAATTATTTGGGGATTTGGAGAGATATAGAAAGAAGTTTTTTTGTCCATGTTTCTGTGTCCAGCGTTCAGCTGCTCTCTAGCTGCAGCCAGTGAAGTTCCCAATTATCAGTGCAGTGAGGTCCTGGAACAGTAATGCTGACAAAAATAATGAACTGCATTTTAAATGGAGTTTAATAAGGTTATGAAAAAGATTATATGATGTGACTTCCTGGAATACTACAGGCCTGAAATTGATGATCTCAGCAATCCCTCCCAGACCCTTGTACCTAAATTTGAAAGGCTTTTTGCCTTTAATATTTTAGTTGCTAATCTGCATAAAAATTCTAGTGCTACTTAATTTTCTTAAATTCTTTTACTTCTTCAGTCTGGAGGCTGAATTTTGATTTGTAGACTTATCGCCATACTGTGGAATATATAATGCTGCAGTTATAAAAAGGCACTTCTATAATGCATGAAGAAGAGCTCTAATCTCCTCATATTCCAAACTAAACATGATATACAACACTCAGCAAACTACTTGGGTATGAGGGCTCAAGTTCCATGCAAAATTTACAAAGTGACAGAGTAACAAAAATTCAGATGCATTTCACATACTGTTCATTATTTTGTAAATCAGTTCAGGAATTATCTGACGAATTGTTACCTGTCTGTCAGTTCCTGAGGCATCCATGATTTAACATTAACATTGTGAGTGTTCTAAGCAAATTTTCTTCTATTTGCAGTGCAAATAAGTAGGTAGTTTATTTCCAGTTCTTTAGGATATAGAGAAGCTGTGAGCTTCTGTTGTTATTAATAGTAACAGTTTTCCTTATTCATTGCAGCTAAAGGTTTTCTTATGTTCTTCTATATTTGCACCCAGTAGGTTTTTTTTTTGAGTGGGAGATTTCAGCCAATGGAAACATTCAAGCAAGTGGCAGATTTCATGTCCTGTGTCAAAGCTTCCTCATGGAGAAAAATAAAGACTTTCTGAATGAGGACTGTGTGACACACTCAGAATATGTATCATCTACTTGGCCTGAGTCATAAGCAAGGGAGTAAAAACAAGGGAGATAAGTCTGGAGCTAAATGAAGACCAGTTGTATCCATTGTTATTAAAAGAAAGTAGGCAGTAAACAAGGAATAAGAGGTAAGTTTAAAAATCGGGATACACAAGCTCAATATAAAATTTATCCTATATAAGAGGATCTGGCATAGGAAATCAAGCAAAAACAACAACAGTACCCAGTTAATTAGCTATTTGAATGGAAAAAGAACAAAAGAGAGTATGGAATCTGTATTGGAAAAAAATAAATAAAAGCTAAATCTGTCCAACAAACTAAATTATCATTTTGCTGCATCTTTTAATGATTGTATCAATGCTGAATGTGAAAAATGTTACAGGTTCACTATTGAATTAAGTAAACGCTAAAGAAAATTCAAGCAATTTAATGAACTAAAATCAAATCAGATTGTGTGATATAACTGTAGACATCTGAAAGCACTAACATGAAATTTCAAGAACTTGCATTAAATCTTTAAAATAAATCTATTTCAGAACTCTACCATTTTAATGCAAAATAGAAAATGCACTTTGTTAATTGCAAAGAAAAGGCAATGAAAATGGTCAAGGCAATGTTATAGAGCCCCTCTAATTTTTATGCATTTTATCCAAGGCTCTAGAATCAAATTAATCGAGGGAAGTAACTTAAGCAGCAAGAGTTACAACTGTAGAGCTCCTCACAGAGCTCACACCCTTATGTGGTTGAGTTTCACTGTTGTTTTTGGAACCCATAATATCTTGTTCAATGGAATTAATCTGAGTGGTTGTGGTGGGTTAGTCTTGGGTGGCTGCCAAATGCCCACAGAGCTGCACGCTCACTTCCCCTCATCAACAGGATGGGGTGGGCAGGGAAAGCTTATGGGTCAAAATAAAAACAGGAAGACCAGGTATCAATTACTGTCATGGTCAAAACACACTTGACTTGGAGAAAATTAATTTATTGGTTATTAAAAATATCATTGTGTGGTGGGAAAGAAAGACAAATAAAAATACCTTCTCCACCCTAGTCCCATCCTCCCAGGCTCAACTTCACTCCTTTATTCCAACTATTCCACCTCCATCCCCACTGCCTACTCCAAGTGATGCAGTTAGGATGGGGAATCAGGGTTGTGGCCTGTTCATGACAGTTCCTTTCTGCCAACACCTTGCCGTGTAAGCCCAAGACAATTGTATGCGTTTGTTTAAAAAATAAATCAAGTTGTTATGGCTGCTCTAACTGAGCCATGTATACATTTATTTATTTCTATATAATATCATAAGAATATGCTCAATATGCATTTTCCAGGAGAAATAATAATTGGAACAATGTATGTGTGATTTGAATTAATATTTTCTTCAAAAGCTAGTTATTTCAAAGAGTTCATAGGTTTTTTATTTTCTTTCTTTAATAGGAACAAAAATTATCTGAGTTGTAATTTTTTTGATTGTAGGAGTAGTAGGGTGACTGATCTATTTCCTTTTTTCTTTTTTTCTATTCATTATTTGGTGGAAATAAAGAGTTAGGCCTTTAGATACTTGGGGCAGAAATGTTAAAATATTTAAAAAATGCAGTAATGCTCTAAATGGACTTCTGAGATTTTTGAGAATTCAGAAATGGAAGAGTTGCTGAGTTTTGCTCCATATTGGTAAAATATTACTCTGGTGTTACACTGTATAACATTTTCATATTAGAATGATTAAAGTCTGAAATTATATTTATTTAAATACTAGATAAGTTGTTGATATTGTTGTAAAATTCCCTACCTTGCTTTCAGTAAAGTTACTTTACTCTCAGACTAGGAAGACATCTTTTACTCCTTCTAAATTATTTGCTTTTTCATGGCTTTCTGTTCATATCTTCCACTAACACCACCACCAATACAAACTCTTTTATACAGAGGTATTGGTCTGTCAGCGTGTTGTGTGTTTAGTGGTCATCCTTAACATTCAACACTGAAGAGAGCCTGAATGTCCCATGTTATTTTGCTATGTTCCACATTTATAGTAATAAATACTAGACAAATCAAGTCATCACACTTGGTGCTGCAGTAAATGGTGAAACCTTCTAAATGCCAATATTGTTGACTTTTTTTGCTGTTGTTTTCCTGCTGTTTTAAAGGCATGTGTCTTGTTCCAAATGTACATCTTTGCAAATTTTTCTTTCCTCTCCTGCTCAGTGCCTGATTTTATTTGACTGTGCATGAAAGGCTGAAAAATTCTGAGAGGACATGGGCTTATTCTTTCCAGATTTTTGTGAAACACATTGCATACTTTAGGCATTGTACAAAGATAGCAAACATTGCCCCACCTAAAAATAGAAATATCCCATTGAATAGTTTTAAGCTCTAAAACATTTATCAAGAAATTGAAGATATGTTCATCCCTCAAATTAAAAAAAGTAAAATACTTAGAGTGAAAGATTCTGTTTGGATACTGAAAACAAATATCACATTTCTTTCTTGAGCTGTCCTGACTGATAATAATAAATAATTTTTTAATCATTTTAGAAGAAATAGTAGAAACGAGGTTATAACAAACATTTCAGAACTGCTGAGGAGGCATTTTAAACAGTGGTAACTACCATACTTTATTAGCCTTAGGAAAATGTATTCATGGAGAGGAAAATTTATAAAATTGTATATTTCATCACTAGATTTTTGTTTCAGTGACCTTTCTTTCTACTGTAGTGTATGTGAGCACTATTTGTGTTAGCATGATTTAAAAGGCTAGCACTTGGCTATGAAAAAGTTCAATAAATCAATAGCAATTGTTATGATAACAAGAAGTGGGACACTGTGGAATGGCAGTTGTAGCATTATGCGTGGGTACAGCCATGACTTGTTTGGGTCTATTAAGCTAGTATTTATCTATGATTACATAGGGAATTTAGTCATAGAGAGGGAAGCTGGAAATTATTATCTAATAATAAACTTACTATTCCATAAAGATTCAGTAAAGGTAAAAAGAATCAATCTGTATCTTTGCACAGTTACAAATACTTTTACAAACAATACTGATGTGTCTTTTTCACTTGTCACATAAAAAAATGAACCTGGGTAAGACTGCATTACTGAAGTGGTATGAGAACATGAAGCAAGCTCTGCACTCCTGAAATACATTCATGCTAGTTTTGGCTGGGAAAGAGTTAATCTTCTCGCCAGTATGTGGTTGTGTTTTGGATTTCTGATGGAAACGCTGTTGATAATTCAAGGGTGTTTTCCTTTCTGCTGAGCCCCTCTCTCAGAGTCAAGGCCTTTCCTGCCTCTCTCAGCCAGCGGCTGCGCGCGGAGCCGGGTGAAGGATGAAGAGGGGATGTTCACACTGGTGCTGTTTGTCTTCCCAAGCCACCCTCATGTGTGGTGCAATCCTGCCTTCCTGGAGATGGCTGAACACTGGCCTGCACATGGGAAGTGGTAAATTAACTCCTTGTTTTGCTTTGCTTGCCTGTACAACTTTTGCTTTCCCTGTTGAGCTGACTTCATCTCGACCCATGAGACTTTTCACTTTCACTCTTCTCATTTTCTTCCCAATCTGAATGGTGGGGAACTGAGTAACATGCTGTGCTTAGTTGTCAGCTGGGATTAAACCATGACAATATTAAGCTGAATTAAAATTAAAAAACAAAATTATTTTTTTCTTCCAGGAGAGAGATATTAAAACTTCACAAAACCCTTGAATGTATCTAGCTTTATTTTATGAAATTACAAAGGCTGAATGCATAAATGCTGTTCAAAAAATCCCAGTATACTACAAATAGGTTGCATTCAATAAAGCTTGGGAGACACCTCTAAACAAGTAGAAAAGAATGTTGGTTTTTTTCAAAGCAAGTAGTAAGCTTCAGAACCTCCTGCCACAGGATTGTGGTGGCAGAGATCCAGCACATACAAAAATAAAGGAGATAAAAAAAAAAAAATCCATGGACAACAGATCTGTGAGTAGGGGGTAAGAGACTGCCTAGGCATATGAAACAGCTAATGAGCAACTTGCTGTTGTTGGAAAACTGGGAGAAATGCACTGCAGAGCCACAGGGTTTATGCTGTCCACTTAAGTATGTTCTTGTATTTCTACTGCTGAAAATTAAGTCAGGTAAAATTAATACAGGGAACTTTTTGCAAGGAATTAATAGAGAAAAATTACTGATAGGCATGTCTGTCCTCACAAAGTTTTAGAGTAAACAACTTGTCATTCTTATCTCTAACTAGATTTTAAACTCTTATGGATCTTGGCCTTTGACCTCCTCTTTTGGATCTTTTGAACTTTTCTGAGCCTTGAGTCTCCTGTTGTGATGTGGGAACATGTCAAAAATTAAATGATGAATGTAGTTCAGCCCCTCCATCTGTACCTGAGACATCTCGTATCTCTTTCTCTCTCTTTTTTTTTTTTTTTTTAAATTATGATTATTGATAATGTATACAGTTGTTTGTAGAGCTTTTTGCATCAAGCTCAACCGTGGTAAGACTGAACCCAGTGCTGTTCTCCATAGAACTCTTTTCAGCACAGCACTCTTCCTTTCAGAACAGTTCATCTTTTATTTCCTTATTTCCCACCTACCTATTTCCACTTTACAACTTCTGGACTAACTCCCATCCCTACCATCTTAACAAATAATTTTGAAAGCGGCACTGTACCAAAAGCTGTTCTACAGTCATGACAGATTAGATCTACTGATTTTCCCTTGTCTGGACAATCAGTTATCTTATCAAGAAAGCTATTGGGTTAGTCTGGCATGATCTGTCTTTGATGAACCCAAGATGCATTTTATCCTATTTTCCAATCTACTTCCTTTCCTAGTTATTAATAGAAAGTTACATTGGACATGATGTGCACTTCAATTAGTTTCAGAGTTAACTGTCTTACACCTTGAAGCACACCGAAGAATAAATCTACTAACAGTATAAACATTTATCACATTTCTTTGACTGTATAAAAGTATCTCTTGAATATGACACATTACTTTTGCAACTCATGACTTGCATATGATACTAATTTACTGAAGAAATATAGAGCCTTTAAGCTACCATAAAAAGACAAATATATGTGAACTTCAAATATTGTGTTAATGGGAGTCTTCTTGGACATATAAAGATCTCAAAATAAAGAATATAATTGCTCGTAGTTAACCTGGTTAAGTATTTTCCCTATTTTGAAGTGTTTACTCATGCTTACCGAAGCAATCTTTAATCAAAGAAAAGCTACATAGAAAAGTTTGTTTGTTTGTTTTCTCATGACTCTGGAAGTGAGGAGAGTGATTCAGGTACCAGAGCACAGATGCCTCTTGGCATTTTAGACTCGCTAGTGGATCCTGGCTTGCCTATAGCAGCTGTTCTGAAAAGTGCAGATGTCCATAGGGTTCATGTCAAATCTACTATGTTGTGTGCATGCTCTCAGCCCAGACAAGCTTCCACAGTGAGCTTGTGTAGTTAGCCACCAGAATTATTTCAGAAACATGGCACATTCGAAATAAACTATAACAAGAAATTTCTGAAAAAAGTTTATAATTAATATAATGCATACTGCTAATAGTATATAAACCTTTAGAACAGTCATTATTATAAGTCAATTAATGAAAACTGACATAGAAATTGTTTAATTATTTCTGAAAGATCTTGTATTAATTTTGAATATACTCTTTAAAAAGGTACTGAGGAAGTCTCATGTATGGGCAAATTGTGTAACAGAGTAACGACTGCCACTACTGCTTTTGTACAATCACACTGGCAAAAAGCAGGGGGAAAGTTTTTAAAGTAAAGTATGAAATAAAGTAAATATTCCTAAAACCCTATCAGACTGAAAAAGCAAAGGCGTCCATTTGGGAGAAGCTGTATGCCATGGCTGAATGATCTATTTGGGGGTATTAATAGCAAAGACATCCATGTCAATCTCACTTGCCATCATAGGGTACAGAGTGGAAGGCATTGTAATTAAGAATAAGAGCTGTGTTAGTTGCTGGATAATTTTGGAAGAGAATATACATTTAATTTTATGTCTGTACTTTATACCTTCATTATATGCAATGTTTAAGTGTCCATTTTAGACAGCATTATTTTTCTGAAATCTTACTATTTTAGATCAAGAATGAAATATTCAGATGCTCTGAATACATCTAATTTCCCTAAAGTCAGGGGAGAAAAAGTGAACCTTAGAAGTCACACCTTTGGTCTAAAAAAAAAATTAATTAATTTTTCTTCCAGTATCTTTTATTTATATTTGTAATATAATTAAAATTATAGCAAATAGTCTATTATATAATAAATTTTAAACTGGTCAGTTACACCCATGATATTATAAAGTTTTTAGTTCTTTCATATACCTTCCATTACCTTTGAAACATCTTCATTTGAAAAACAGAGTGTGTTCTTACTTTTAGCAAGAAACCAGACTTAATACATTGTTGTCTAATGTTTCTCTACCTGATTTTCCTGATACCTTTTACTGTAGAGTCCTTTGAATTGGTGTCAAAGAAAATTGCACAAAGTCAATGTCCTCTAAAACTTAGCAAAGGTAGGAAGGAGAATATGTGTGGCATACTAAATTATCATGCCCATCATTTTAGCAGAAAACAGCATTAGACCATTACAGAAATGGATCAATATTGCAAGCTGCATGGTTACATATACATATATATACACATATACTTGTACATATGTATGCATAGCATATACAGCTGCACTAGGAACAGAAACAGTCATTTCTGTTGTGATAAGAGATAGATCTCTTTTGTATTTTTCTAACCATGGTAAAAGTGCAAGTTTTGACCTAGTAAGCAGAAGCACAAAAGAGATCATAGTGAGTCAATTTTCATATTTAAGATTCCTCTTTGTGTATAGAAGAAAACTGAACTGTGCACAAATACTTGAGATCTTAATTTCTTGCACCTTGGAGAACACAATGTTAAATATTAAAAATAGATAATAAGTAATATTTATAATATTTAAAGTGATTCCCAAAAATATTCTGATGAATTAAGATACTAAAAGAAAGACTGATATTATTAATGGGCTAACAAACAATACTTACATTTTAAAAATCAACAAAAAATCTCCAGATATAATTTTTAATTGTTGCACTCTTTTTAGGCTCTTTTTTTTTTTTTTTT
>VZTB01000280.1:140122-156744 GCA_013397245.1 Thryothorus ludovicianus
ATTTAAACTTTTCTGAAGGGGCCTTCTTTTTCTACATAGGAGTATTCATAAAAATAAGCACAGCTGATAGCACTGATTGATGAATAGGAATGACTATTGTGATGATTCAGGGCACCCACAAATATATCTTGCATAAGTTTAAAAATTCCCAGTTATAAATTGTATGTTTTATAGTGTAACTGTTAATTTAATTGGATCTATTTGGACTTGTGCAGTGGAGTAGGCAGATGGAACTACAAGCACTGCTGTAACATAGAATTTTAGTAGGGATTTAGCCATTTGAAATAAAACAACATAGTCTGGAATCGTAGGTTCATGGGATATTTTAGGCTGGAAGGGACCTCAAGAAGCACCTAATCCATGCTTTTTGTCAAAGCAGAATCAGTTGTGAGATCAGATCAGGTTGCTCATGTCCTTATCTAGTCAGAACTAAACCTCCAAGGATGGAGACTGCTCAAGTCATCTGCAGTGCTTAGCTGTAGCCACAAAGTACAATTTTTCCTTATGTCCATTATGAGGTTCTCTTCTTTCTCTTTACCCTGATTTTTCCCTGTCCTCCCAAGATGCATCAGTGTAAATAACCTGCCATTGTGTCCCTGGCTGTTGACACACTTGTGTTTGTCTGTCCCTCTGTACAACTAAAAATGCTGGATTTTTCCTCTTTTTGTAGTTTCACTCAAGGGAAGTTCAGCCCGAGTAATTCAAACACACTATCTAAGTCAAGTGAGGCAGTGAAGAGAAATCCTATGCTAATATTGCCCTTTATCATTCAGGGTAAGCCTGCATGGTACAGTGGAGAGATTGTTGTATATATACATATATATGACCTGACTTGAAATGATCCAATATTGAAATATGTGTTAGCTGTAACATCAGCCATGGAAGTTTATAGTTGATGTACAGGATTTGTTGAAAACTTGTCTTTTGTGACTTGAACTTCATCACTTTCTGAAAATACTGGCTCTTGTTATCTTAAAGAAAACAATCTGTCTCTTTTTTATTGGTTTAATTTTTTTTTTTTAATGTTTATTACTTCATTAATATGATACTTTGGGGTTTTCTGTCAAGGTTTGTCAAAAAAAAACCAAAAAAACAAAAACATTTCTTCATACTACAAAGAGTGTTCAAAGTACTGAAGAATGTCTGATGTCTCTGTCTTAGGTGTTGCTTTCATTATCACCCTAAGGAGTCGTCCAGATTCCACAATATAGGCTGTCTAGTTTGAGCTTGAGTAATAGTGTCAGGAGGAACAGAGTGGTTTTCTCCCACTGGAATGTAGCTAAATGTGAAAGTTAAATGTAAAGTTCATTACAATGCAGAACATGAATTCAAATGAGTTAAGAAGTTGCACATTTTTGCCTTGCATCCAAGTGAAAATTTCCGACTAGAGGATTCTTTTTATTTTGCTGTAATGATTAAACTCCAAACATACCATAAAAAAGGGGAAGCCTTCTTGTGGCTTTTTTGGGGTGCTCTTTTGTTCTTAACTCATGCAGAAAACCTCTAGTATGAACAGATGAACAGTGATGTGAAGGACCTTTTCATACGGCACAAGATTTCAGAGAATTTAATTTCAAAGACCCCTGTTGGTTCCAGGGACTGGTGTTGGAGTCTGCCAGGTGCTTTATGGACGCTATCTTACAGTTGGATTTTTTCCAATACAGTTTCAGTTTATGGTACATGAGAACTGTCTGTGATATGAATAAATGCATAGTAAGCGGGGACAATTAGGAAATTTGGTTCAAAAGAATGCAATAAAATGCTAATGTGAAAGCATCTATCAAGAACTGAATTTCAACACATAGGGGATTTAGGAGCTAATCCATAAAACAATAAATTCTCATATATTTTATTAATTTTAAAAGGAAACTTTAGAATATTAAAAGTAAAAATTATCTATATTTTAATTTATTCTCTTATGTCTTTATACAAAAATATAATGTCACAATCCAAGAGATGGCTTGTAAATGTCTGTGGTGGTGCAAATTGTATTGTCTTGCTTGTACTCCTGAAACAGATGGATGACATGTCATATTGTGTTTGAGAGTAACTCACTTTCATTATCTTGACTCCAAATTAAGAAAGTTATAGCTGATGAAATAATTTATGACATGTAAAACCAAATTTGTTCTCCTTTTACTAAATTTTTAGCAACAATTTTAACAATGAGAATCAGAGTTCCCTGAAAAAATGCATAACATCACTAATTTGAACTCTTGTTTATGCAGTTTTTCCATAGACATTTCTAAGAACCTGAAAGACCTTTAAAATTCATTCTCAAAAAATCTTTTGGCATTCCCATGCACAGTTATTTTGTTGCTACCTACAAGGATTGCTGCACTATATTGACAGAACCTTATGTGCTTTCAATGTTACATGTTTTACAGAATGATTGACAGAGTTGTTCCTGACTACACCACAGAATACATCAGAAAAAGATCTAGAAAGGCAGGACAAAGAACTCCTCAAATTGCTCTGACCTCTAAAAAATAGATACAGCAAGAATAAAAGAAAATTATATATTTGTACAATAACAAATATTGTGAATATTTTTTTCATTCCAGTCATTGGAAAGCTAGAAGGGAAAATAGTCCCAGAATAACAGAATATTCGGAATTGGAAGGGATCCACAAGGATCATTGTAGTCCACTAAGGAAAAACTGATATGATGACATTTGGAAACAATGCAGCTCAATCATAAACTCTTTGTAAAACACAAATCAAAGATGTTCAATATGTATTTTCTGTGTTTATTTGCATGTTTCTATTAATAGTATTGTTGTGATGAAATTGAAAGGTCTGCTTCTTAAGGCACTTGTGTGAAGTATCTTTCTGTCCATCATCAGTGATGTCATAAACCCAGCTCTTTTAGTGGGAAACCAACAAAAATAGTGCATGAAGCACTTGGGGGAAAAAGGTAAATGGGTCAGATACTCAGCTACACCTGACCTGTGGATGCAGTGAAGGCAGTCTTTCAAAGCTTCATGTGACCTTCTAGTCTCTTGAAATTTCCTGCATTACAAGTTACAAAGAAATAACTCTATCTTATATTAAATAAGGTAGGTATAAAGATTTCTGTGAAACCTTTCTTTTGAGGATGAAACAGTATCACACCCTCTGTTCCATTCCCATCACTGCGACTAGCAGCAGTGAGATGTTTAATGAAGATGTGGTCATGCCAAATCCATCTGTATTGTACTAGTGAAGAATTGCCCTAAATTATTTCCAGCTACCTTTGGATAAAATTGTCTCATTATTTTTAGATAGATGTTTGAAATAAAGAGAGGCAAAATTAAAATGCAGAAAATATCAAGTCAGGGTAAAACCTAAAGATACTAATGACACTATTTTCCTGCTGCAGAAAAAGCATCAGTTCTGGAAAGTACTGTCTAAGATATGTTTAATCTTTAATAAAACTGGATGGAGTAGAAACATCTTTTGGTCCACAGATTTTTATACCTATGGACCAATAATATATTATTATTGTGCATAACGTCGTAACATTTTATACATAGAAATTCTAGAATGAGGCCAGTAATTTCAATTTAAGCTAAAATTATCTCTAGAAACCATATCTGGTGTTGATGTCCCAATGTAATATGACAGAAAATTCACTATTTGAGTGATGTAGAATGAGTTTCCTATATTGTAAGAAGATAAACATAAATCTTCCCATGCTCTATGCTCTTTCCCTCTATAATGGCCATTCTTCTCTTCCCTATTCTTCTTTTCCTCATTCCTTTCAAAAATTAGAATGCATATGCACTGGTTATATTTGATACCACATCAGCCAACCAAACAAAAAACATTTCACCTAAAGTTTGTACAAGTAGTATAATACAATATTCAGTGTATTTTCCAGTTCATCACATGAGATCTGTTGGGAGGAAAGGGTTAAAAGTGAAGATTGGCAAGGAGGGTGTGATCCACTCAAAGGACCTGACAGCTGGGAATACCAAGGCCTGGAGACTATCAGTATGGGGAGCCATATATTATGCCTACTGCTGTTTATCCTCTGTCTGTTTTGAGAAGTAGAATTTCTGTGCAGAGATAACACAAGTGTTTACAGAAACTTGGAGGCACTCTCACAGACATGCTTGAGCTCCCTGTTGGGAGAGAGATCAAAGCTCGGAGATCATAAAAAGCTCGGGGGCGATCACGGCACGGTGGCAAACTGCGCGTGCGTGGGCCCTTGATAAATGGGTGCAAACAGCAGCCCTGCCACCCACTGGGACTGCACCAGGACTGGCAGGGCCTGAACCCTCATTTTGTGTCTCACTGCTGCCCAGGTGTTGCTTCAGGATCCTCCAGTCAGCAAGGTAATTAAATAAATTTACTCTTTGTGTTTCAGCCGTAGTTTTGTAGTTCTGGTCACCTGCCTGTGTTAATTCACACAAGGTGTCTAGATCCCATGCTCTGTAAGGTAGATTCTTTATTTAGCACATTTAAATTTCTTAAAGTCAATACTCTGGAGAAATAAAAATAGACAAGCACAAAGAAAATAAATTAGGCATTTTGAAATGGAGCCTGTACAACATCATACATCTAAAGACTTCAGCATCTTTTTTAATGGAAAGCTGGTGAAAGAGCTTGGAGACATAACAAAAAAAAACCCTTTGAAAACCAACACAAAAACCCAAGACAAAACCCAAAACCAGAATACATATAAAATAGTGGTTAGAGAAAAAAAATAGTGGTTAGAGCAGCAAAAAAATATTTATTCCAGTTTTTGCATTTCATTCAGGAAAAAAGAAGAGTTCTAGAGAAATATGTGTTTCTTACCACACGGAAGAGACTGGACTATGATGAACAAATACAAATTAAAGCCAGTGGCTAACATCATCGCTGTGTTAAAATATAAGCATAAAAATGCTGGACTTCATCAAATGAAAAATGTAAATCTAAATATGTATATTACTAATGTTTTTATATTGAATGTAGTAATGCATTAAGCCCCATAGTGGAATACACTTCCCAGTAACTTAGTTGAAGACATTCATATGCTCTATCAAGATCCAACTACTCTTTTACCATATGATCTGTTCATTCATGGCAAGGGAGGTGAAGAAGTCCTGAAAAGCAAAGGGAAAGGTGTATTATCAAGACTAAGAGGCACAGACTCATCCGAAGTACTCACATGGGTATTAGATTCAGGAACTAGAGCAGAATGGAGTTAGTCTTTCCCAGGCTGCAGGACATATTTCAGGTTCATTTAATGAGTGCTTGAAGGGTGGATAGTCTTCTACTGCCACATGTCTTGTAAGCAGCTCTGCAAAGATCAAGAGAGGGAACCCCTGACAATGGCAGTAACATAGATGGTTAGCTCCTCGGGAAGGAAATTCAGTCCAGCTGAATCATCACTGATGCCTCTTCTGCATTAATTAGCTCCAGTAATGATGATCCAGCAGTGCTCCTGTACTTGAAAGTCTTGTTATTTTTATACATAGCAAAATGAAGTGTTTTTAGTTATTAGAACCTTTCATGTTCCAACAAAATGTGGAGTCTTATTCAAGTGAAAGTCTTTCAGCAAGACTTTTCCCAAGCTCAGCAAAAATCTTAAATAGTGTAATTGTACTGTGATGCCTGAGAAGTTAAAGTCCTGTTAATCACATAGAACCCATATTATTATCTTCCATGAGGTTTTTCAGTCTTTTCTGGTCATTCTGGGTATATATCTGACCCTGGTTGCCCTCGCTGAGACTGACCCCAACTCTCACATTCAGGCTGACAGCCTCGGCTGTCCCAGTCCCCAGAAAGGTGGGCATCACATCCTGCCCTACCACTCCCCATTAGGGCCTTCACAGTCCAAGATAGCGACAAACCCATAGTCCCAGGGAGTCCCTGACATTTGCAATCACCCAACTGTGAGTGCAAATGTGGACAGAGGGGCCTGAAATGGACTGGAAATGGGGTGATGAGGTCCAGCCAGTTTGTAAAAGGCAAGTCCTGCTTGACTAATCTGGTCTCCTTGTGTGATGTGACCTACTTAGTGAATGAGGAAAGGCTTTGGATCCTTTAGACTTCAGTATAGCCTTTGATACTGTGTTCCATCCACAGCATCCTCCTGGAGAAACTGGTTGCTCATGTCTTGGATGGGTGCACTCTTCCCTGGGTAAAAAACTGACTGGATGGCAGTGAATGGAGTTACCTCCAGCTGGTGTCAAGCCAAAAGTGGTGTGAGTCTCCAACCCTGGAGACATGTAAAAAACATGTAGACACGGCACTTGGGGCACAGTTTAGTGGTGGAGCCAGCAGTGTTAGTGACTGTTAAACTCAGTTTTCTTAGGGGTCTTTTCCAACCAAAATCATTCTACAGCTTCCAGAAAACTGTAAATTTGGGGACCGTTATCTGATAGCTTGCCCAGCTGATCCTGGTCCTGATACAGGCCTCGGTACGGCTCCTCTGCTGCTTGGCAGATTCAGCCAACCTGGTGGATCCCAGTGTGGCACTCTGTGGCAGGTGTATCATGACGACAAGACGAAGAAAGGAGTGACTCTGGCTGAGGTGACAGAGTTGATTTTATTGAAGGCACCCAAAGGTACCTCCTCACCTCAAAACTTCTCCCCAGAGCGGAGAACAATGCAGGGCATCACCTTTTAAGGAAGGGTGGGAATAGGAGATTCCAGAGGTCAACCAACCAGGACACCTCAGGGGGTGTCCTGACTGCTGAATGATAGTTTTCACAACCAATCTCCCCGGGATGGAGGAGGATTCCCCGTATCAGGGCCTATCACCTTGGGCCCCTCAGAGAATGTTCTTGAACCTGGGAAGAGTTCCAAAGTGGCAGTCCTGCCCTCAGAGGAGGGGACAATAGGGTACAACCAAATACCAAGCTTGCGGGGGTACATGGAGCAGACTATTAATACAAGGTTGATTACAAAGCACACCACTACAGAAAACCATATAACCTACTGTTTCCGTAGCTGAGAAGTGCAGTAATATTTCCATAAGGGTTTGTTAACAGAGATTTTGTGCATCCTAGAAGCTTGTAATAAAGCAAAAAGAGGACTCATTTTTTACCTTAAATACTTGCAATTTTTACTCAGAATACTGCTTGTAGTCTAGAGATTTACAAAATGTTGCTTCAGGAAGATCAGAAAAAGAATACAATTGAACACCAATTGTTTTTGTTCTACTGGAAGCAAAAGGTCTAATTTCCATGATCTAAGCTCTTATTCCCAAGTGGAAAATGAGTAGTTTACTTTTCATCTAAAGAACTTTGTTTTCTTCAAGAAATGCTTGAAGTCAGTTTTCCTCACTTCTGATTTATTCCATGCCATTTTTCAGACTAATCTGTTAACTACAGTTGTCCAAAAACAAAATAATTTTGGGATTTCTAAGACCACGTGTTTAGGATTAAAAAGTCCTAAAAATAAAAGGTAGAAGTTTCTCATACACAGACCAAGAATTAAGTCTTATTTAGAAAGATTTTTACCCTCACAATTTTGGACAGTGTAAAAGCATAGAAGATGCTGAAATAATCCCTTGGATAAGCCAGTTGATGCAAAACACAAGATGGGAGCATTCTGAGGAATGTTGATCATGCAGAAAATTAGTCTGAATTCCTCTTTCAGAAAAGTTATCTTATTTGCATAACAATAATTATTCTCCCATTTTTTACTTCCATTTCCTGCAGTGCAAAAATTATGCTGATATGTCCAGTTTCTGTCATCAATTTTCTGTCCTATTCAAACAGGCAAGTCAAAAATTATTTTTAGTTTTGATCCCTTTGTACATGGAGTTGAACAGCTGTGAAGTTTGCCATGCCTGTAGTTAAAGGAGAGAACTGGTTAACCACAGCACAACTTTACCTGCAATATTTTTCTTACATATGGATTAATCAATTCTATGCCAGCCTCTTTAAATGGTCCCTTACCTTTTACTGATAGATTTACTCTGGAAATCAATGTTGTCAATGTTTCATAGAATCACAAAAAACATGAAACGGCTTGGTTTTGAGGGACCTTAAAAATCATCTCATTTTAACTACTCTGTCAGGGCAGGGATACTTTTCACTAAGCCAGACTGCTCAGAGCCCTGTACAGCCTGTTCTTGAAAACTTCTAGGGATGAGACATCCACAGCTTCTCTGGGCAACCTGTTCCAGTGTCTTTCCACCCTCACAGTAAGTAATTTCTTCCTAATGTCTAATCTAAATCTCCTCTCCTTCTGTTTAAGACCATGCCCTTTGTCCTACCATAACACATGCCATTGCAAAAAGTTCCTTTCCAGCCTTTTTGTCGGTCCCTTTTAAGTACCAGAAGGATCCTATAAGATGTCACTTTACAACACATAATATCAATCACAAGGAAGTCCTCATGCTATTGATACTGTTAGAAAATATTCAATTTGTAATCAACAAATGTGACAAAGAAAAATGCAGTACCCCTGGGTTTAAATGTTCTTCACTGTCTTTTTTCCTCAAGCCTCATGATCTCTACCTCTCAACATAGTAGAAAAGGTTCAGGTGTAACATAGTACCCAGAATAAAGAAGAACTAGAAGAAATATGGATAGCACAGGAAGTGCATGCCTCCCCACATGCTCACTCTGGATCTATACCATTTCCAAATAAAGAAGCCTATGGGAAAATTTTTATCAAAATATGATCACTTGTTCTGGGTTGGATACTGTTCCCCATGCAATTCAAAATGCTGCAGCTGATTTCTCTTAACTTGGTGTATCTTCCAAGGCTTGATTTATTGGTATATTCAAGTTCTTACAGCTGTCATAATTTGACAAACCCCAGAGCCTTCACTCAAAATAGCACTCTAGTGTAGCAACAAATGGTCATGTGCTGGAGAGATAGGTTTTGGATAGGTTTTCATCTTTTTTTTAGTTGTTTGGTTGAGTTTTTGTTGGGTTTTTATTATTATTATTTTGGTCACAGAAATAGTTACTTTATTCTATTGAAGGCTTAGAACTTATAGACTCCATTCTCTACACAGCCAGTGTAGTGTATTTTGTGCATATAGGTTAGATGTCTAACTGCATATTAGGAATATCTCAAAATATACTTTTAGTACAAGAAGCATGATTATTCCTTCCGTACCTACTATTTAATTGAAATGTATCTGGAAAAAAATGAGATGGGGCAAAATCCTCTCTATTTACAGGCTCTATAATTTTACTAAATATAGTACTTTGAAAAGCAGTGGCAGTGTATTATTTTCATGGACAATTTGTGCAGCTGCAATGCAAGAGGCTTCCTCATATTTAAAACTGCATTCCTTGAGTTGATCTTATATATTCCTGTAGATAGATATGATTAAAAAACCTTAATTCCTCTTTGTTCTTTTGTTACTTTCAACTTATGAACTAGTTTCAACTGATAGAAATAATTTATAGCCTAAAAAGAGAAAAATGGGGGAGGGGGTGAGAGTGTATGTGGGTGGATGGGTTTAGGTGTGTCCATGTGTGTGTGTATCTTTCTTCAAGGGAAAAAAAAAAACAAAACAAAAAACAATCCCACAAACAAAAACCCCTCACCTTTTGGGTAAAAGGCTATTATTTAGATAAGACTGGATATTTACTTTGTGATATACTGTATCTTTGCCCATAATTCCATTTTTTTATTTTTTTCTTTTATTTTCTCATCAAAAAGTGACCTGTTCTGTTTCATATATGAAAGGTACACATTAAAAGAATATGAACCAGCAAATATCTTTACTGAAGCACTGTTGGCAGCCGAGATCACTGACAACTTCCTGGCTGTGATTCATAATCTATATTGGTGCCTTTGAGACAGCAAGCTATTGATTTTTCCCAGTCTATAATCCAAGACCATATACACAGCTTGTTAGACATCTGTGGGAATATAAACTGAGTTTTGATACAATTTAGGGAGCTTCTGTTAGAGGGGTACTTAGTTTTTGTCTTTGAGAAAATCTTTACACATCTGTGTAATCTTGAAGAGACTTTTAACAGTTAATTCAATAGAGTTTGGATTGTTTCTCCTTTTTTTTCCCCTTTTTGTAAACTGCTTTCCTGAGTGTAACTCATGTGAAGCAGATTTTAAGCGGGCGATTATAACATATAGGGAACTCTTTCTGATGCTATTATAGCTTTTCTCTTCTTTTTATTTATTTTTATTTTTTTCAAGTATAATTTTGAAGTACTCCTAGTTTTTCATGTTTAATATCTTGTTCATTTTATCTGTCCTTCCCAGGAAAACATTCCTGTCTTTACTGTGATACTTACAGTACATATGCTTAAAAAACATTCAAAAGAACCATCATTAGCTGCAATGCAGATTCCCCCACCACAAAGGATATTAGAGAAGTGCACTAAAATTCTTCAAAAACTACACATAGTTAAAAAAATTCCCTTTTGGTTCAAGAACTACATTTTGTCTTAATTTTCTGTCTTCTGAGAGTCAGCTAAGGCAAAGGAGCTAATACAGTTTACTGCTTATGCACTAGTGTAGGAATGCCATAGGGAACAGTCTTAAAATATGTTTTTTTAAATGTTATTTAGTATTTGTCCAAGAACACTTTAAGGGCTACCATGTAAGAAGAGTAACACTTCTGTATTTTGTGGACTTCAGATGATAGAAATATCACCATGCATGTCATCACATTGCATGCTGGTTTGGAAGGCTAGGAAAATATTTACTCTCTCTCTAAAATAAAAATAATGCTTTCTTGAATGTGCTATAATTTTACTAAACTTGGATGATCCAGAAACCATATAATCAGAATGGGGTAATTTTTTTTTTTATATGATAGATAAATTTTCTTAAGGAAAAGGAGAAAAATGTTGGTATCCATGTATATAGAGATTAGCAAAATTTTGTATTAGAAAAGTGGACCAATTTTCATAAGTAGTGGAAAAAAATAATTATATTATAACATGAAACAAAATCACATTGATATTGACTGCTTCTAAATGGAGTTTATACAGAAGACCATTTCAAATTTGAAAATAGTTTTTCATAAAGGGTCTTTTTTGACTAGTTCATTTATCTACAACTTAATTGGTTTCCAGGAAAATAAATTAAGTTTCTAAATCTCTGTATGTTTATACATTTCTCAACCTGAATATCATAAGTAAATCAACTGAATTAGTATTATGCTTTAAGTTAAACAAAAGAGAGTGTTTTTGCAAGGTCAAAGATAATGGAATGTGGAAAAAGTTAGAAATCAAGAATAGATTGAATTTATTAATTTTGGTTTCAATCAGATAGCATATTCCACAACATTGCTTCCTGCTATTTGTATAATTTTATAGTCATATTTAGCTGAATTATTTGCAGAAAATCTTTAAATAAGGCCTTCTCAAAAAAAAAGTTTGGTTTTTTTTGGTTTTTTTTTATTCTATGCTCAATTACTGTGTGGAAAAATCTTACATCTTCCAGTCTTTAACTTTCCTAATTTCCTATCCAGCTTCTGGGATCTAATATGGAGCAAGAACACAACTTCTATGGACTGATTCTACCAATGCAACCTGCAAAACTAAATAGGAAGGACAAAATGATAAAAAGGCAAAGGAGAACATGTTGAAGTTTTGAATGCTAATTATAGGTCACTAGGTTATCCAGACCAAGCAGTTACAAGACAAAAATCAAATAATTTGATTTTATGCTTTCAACGCTTTTAATGTCAAGGAAAATATTTGTTATTCATTATTTCTGAAAATCTGAAAGTATTTTGAATCCATTCATCATCTCAAAAATGTGAGAAACAGATCATACTTGCTCATATCACAGTATGGCAAGGAAAGAATGTGCAGACACTGTGGTCATTAGCACTCTAAAAATGCCTGTGATGGTAAAAATTAAGTAGGAAGTGGAGCATAGCTATCAATAGCAGATAACAGAGTTTTACTAAACAAACTGCTGTTCTCATAATAAGTGGTTCAAAGTTGTTCTACCTACATACAGGTAGATAGTTCAGTAGAGGTTCATCTAGCTCAAGTTCAGATGCTGTTTTAAAACTGTTTACAAAATGTAGAGAAATGTCAGTGCTTAGTGCACGACTAGGTTTGTACTCTTACAGAAAGGCTGAAGGCAAATGCTTCTTAGTTATAATATTCCATCTGGAATTCTACATACACACCTATACCAAAGACACAGAAATTGCCACTGCCCTTTCCTATTGTTTGAATTCAGTATTATAACAAAGGATGTTTTCCCAATGTGAAAGTAAATGCATGATTATATTCAAATCATTCAGTGCGAGGGACAAATATTTCCATCTTTATTATTTTTTTACTCAGCAAAACTTGCACTCCTCCTTCACTCAACTCCCTTCTACCAGCTAAGTACTACAATAGTCACAAGCTGTCTTTTAATGAACATCACAGGGTTAAAAATAAACACGTTTTGAGAGTTCTTTTTCATGGGTTGTTATAAGAAAGGATAAGAGCTTGTTAACTAAGATGTACTTTCATCCAGAGACAAACTCTAGAGATCAGTGGATGTAATAAAACTCCAGTGTTCCTAGTCAGGATATTATACATGCTATTTCCTTCCTTCAAATAAAAGTATCAGTCCACACAGAGAAATGTATTCAACGTCTGTACCACACCATTGTAAGCTGAAATTGTGCAAGCTTTTCAAATGGCTATACCTTCATTTTCCACCTTTTGCTAGTTTTCAAGACAAGTCTGCCTTTGTCCTCAGCTAAAGGGAGTAAGTTCTAGAGTAATAAACCTAGTAAATTATAATTCCTCTTATTTTTAGGACCTAGCATCTGGAAATCAGCACAGAGCAGAAACTGGGCAAATTCCACTCTATATAGGGGTACAATAGGTACAGATCATGAGGTATATCCCAGCAAAGGGACTCACAGCATGTGATTGGAGTTGCGAATGAGTGTAATTATGAAGATTGTAATTTAATATGAAACATGTTAGGACTTGTGTTTTTGTGGGTTTCCAGTTTTTAAAGGACTTGCTTTTTTGACCCCCCTTTTTCAAACAGAGTCCTAAGGGCCAACTGCCTTGCTAGATGTGTATTTCTAAACTCAGGGAGAGAGAGACCAACAGTGACCACCCGTGTCAATGAAGACAAAGCATATCCAGGGTAGAGGAGATAGCTGTCCCTGATTTGTGAAAGTCCAAGCAAATTTTGAGACTTTCTACTTATTTGATTGAAAATAAGACACTGCATTCCAAAGTAGATGAAAAACACTGAAGAGGAATTTTTGGAAACTTGTGAAGGCCTTCATGATTTTATAGAAATAGGTAATGACCTTTGAATTGGACAGCTTTTTATACATCAAAAATTAGAAAAGGCATCACTTCCTTAAATTGTCAGCATATAATCATATAAAATGAAGAATTTTAAATATTTACTATAAATAACAGAAAACTGCTATTTCAAAGCTGTCTTTAGTAACCCATTACATGGCAAAAAAAATTCAGTGAGACTTCATCAGTTTTCCTGTNATTCTTTTTTTAGATAATTTCAGAACTTCTATATTTTGTAAATTTAAATTAGATCAACAAACATCACAGGACCTCTTATTAATTTAACCTCTACTTACAGAATAACATTTATATTTTCTGCAGATGCAAAACTTATATAAGNTTTCCTCAGATATGAAGAAAAATAAAAGGCCAGTCCAGAGGACTAAAGTAGAGACCACAGATTCTTAGAAAGCAATTATTTTAATGAAACATTAGAATATTTCTGCGAGTAATTACGAAGATTGTCATTTAATATGAAACACGTTAGGACTCGTGCTCTTGTGGGTTTCCAGTTCTTAAGGGATGTTTTTTCCCTACCAATTCCCAGAACTCCTGTTTACTTCAATGGCAGCTGCAGGTGCCGAAATTCCATTTGAATAGTCTGTACTGATTTGAAATTTTGCAGTGGCCTTTCTCTCACACACATGCTCACACATGTTCCTCTTTACCCTTCTCTCTTTTTCCCTCCATCTGCCCAAGATTAAGGCCAATCTTGCCAGACATGGATACTCTTATAGTGGAGATATGAAAATTACAAAGAGGCACTTAAATGAATGGGGGGGAGGGGAGGAAAGAAAATAGAAATAAATTATAAGTTCTTATGCTGCCTTTTTTCCCCCAGAACTTTTAAAAAATAAAACGCAACCTTATTAAGAGGAGCTAGATTTCTTAGAATATTAATTGATACTCAGGGTACATGCAGATGACTGAATTCTTTTAGAAGCACCTCTAATGCATTTTTACAAGGGTCATTGTGTTTTACAATGTAACAAAAAAAAAGAGAAAAAAGAGAATAAATCACATTTTTACTATACTTGAAATAAAAATAGGCAATTGGAAATGCATTGTAAACAGGATTATTCAAACTCAGCTTGCCATAAGATAGAAACAGCTTTTAAGCAGGCTGTTACATAAAGGTCCAGTATTTCTGGGATTTTTATGAGAGTAATCTAATGCATTGGTCAGACAAGGTTAAGAATAATGCCCTTGCAGTCTCCCTAGATGCAATGATAGTATTTGATGTGAATAAAAAGGCTACACTTTCTGGGTGTTGCTGAAACTGAACTGCATAGACATCTATTTGGAGATTTGGTTATGAACTTTAATATTCCTCAGGAAAAAATAAAATCAAATAAAATTTCCACAGTCTTTTTGAATCTTTTTTCCTGAGTTTTGTATTTCCTTGTCCATCTTTTTCCTCCTTTCTCTGCATTAGCTTTCAAAACACTTCCTGAGGCTTTTAGAAATGTCGTAAACTTACTGTATCATTACTGATGCACACAAACAGGAACATAAATGAATACTGTATGTGGATGATATTCTTCTTTTTATAACCCATCCTGATATTTCAATCCCAGCTATTACACTGTTCATAAATCAGTTTGGGATCCTCTCTGGCTTTAAAAGTAATTATAATAAATCCAAAGATATGTTTATGTATAGGAGGCCAATTGAACCCTTTGCTTTTCAGTTTCCATTTAAATTGGTCTCCAGAGGTCTTACCCCAGGTTATTTATTCTTTTTTCTTTAGATCTGCTGTACAGATTTAATCTTGCTTCTCTGCTTTGTAAAATTCAAGAGACGCTGTACAGGTGGTTTTAGTTCTTTTTTTTTTATTAGGGGCAAGAGCTGTCATTAATTAAAAACAAAATGTGTTTTTTGATTTTCTCTGATAATAAATAAACTTACTAAGGTATTGTGAAGACTGGGTTAGAAAATGTTTCTAGGTGCCTTGAAAGGAATTGCCCAACTCATTTAGTTACTTTAATACAGAACAAAAAATGTTCGTCTACTCTGTAATTCTTCCTTTTGCCTGACTGTTAAGTAGAATTCAGCTTCTAAGTCCTTTCTTTCTGCATCTTTCTGACTGATTAAATTCCCATACAGGAATCATATCAAGGTAAGTTGGCATGTCAGTAGGTGTGGATTAGAGCAACAGAACTGCATGGCTGGAAAGCTTTGTCTGATCACACAGACTTCTGATTTCACAAAGCTATTCTTCCAGAAATGCAGCAAATGCCAGAGTATCTTGAAAGAGGTCAGCTGAGAGAGAAAATGCAAATCTTAGCAACGACCTGTTAAGAGCAATGTAAAAAATAAAGGAATTTGTTTCATGAAACATAGACCTGAGGAACAGCCTTCCACAGCATTTTATTTCACCTTTTTCATTTTATCTCCATACTCTAAATAAAATGTGATCCACATGTAAAATTCAAATCTGAGTGAAAATGTCCCTTTTCAAATATAATAATTTAATAACTCATCAAATAAATATCAAATATTTCAAATCCTTTCACTGTCTTTGCTGGTGAAACATATAACTTAATCTTTACAAGAGTGATAAACAGTGCTTCATATGCTTTGATTGTGAAATAATTTTAACTGTAAGAAACCATCAACCATCAACAGTTTGATGTTACAGAAATGGGGATATGAGGAGGGATATTTATGAGGAACAGTACTGTGCTGACCTGAGTATGCATCAAGGCTGTTTATGTCCAGGAGCTGCCAGAATAGAGAGAGGAGAGGAGGGGAATTTTGTAAGAGAGGCTTTTTCTTTTTTTGGGAGGGGTGTTGGGGATGCATTTTCTGCTTGTTGGGCTTTTTTTCGTTTGTTTAGGGTTTATTTTTTTTGTGAGGGGAGTGTTTTTTTTAGGAAAGCTCTGAAAGACATGTAATAATCAGATGCCCAGATGCTGTGGCTTTAAGAACACCAGAAGCTATAAAAAAAGTTAGAACAAAATTTTCATATATTCTTCTGGAAAGTGGGAGTTTTTCTAGAGATTTAGACTGTAGAATTAAGAAATGCTGGATGCTAATGTAAGCTGAACCAGAAAACCAGACTAGAAAAAAGGGCTACCTGCAAGGACAAGATAAGCAGGTTAGCTCAAGAGCTTTCATTTAATCTCTCACCAAAAAGATTCAAGTTTTCTCTCTAAATTAAAAAATATACTGTTTTGATTTTTTTTCTGTTTCATTTATTTATTTTTTTGAAAATTCTCTTTATTTCTTTTCTGTCAGAAGTAGACAATCTCTATTTTTGAAATTTTCTGGAACATTCATTTGTAAGAGGATAAAACACTTCCGCTTCAGGGTTCAGGTTAGTGCACTGTCACATCATGAAGAGCCTTACCATTTTTAAATTACTTCACATACTGTCTGGAGGATTGAGATATATCTGCTACTAAAGGGTACTAAGCAAACTGACCAAAA
>VZTB01000281.1:2488-16697 GCA_013397245.1 Thryothorus ludovicianus
AACACCTTTGTCCCCCCCCCCCCCCAGGATTCCTTTAACTTGGTAAAATATTACTCTCTGTTGAGCAGAAAAATTAGCACCCATTTTTGCAAAAAAGGAAACTGCTCAAACGCTTCACTAGCAGACACAACAAAATTAATTTTAGAGCAGTCTGAGGAGAGTACAAACACACACACACACAAACCCTCCTTTCACATACTCACGTGCCCTCAGGACAAAGCTGTCGCGACTGCAGTCCCAACCCAGGAGGCAATCCCTGGTGCCGAGGGGTTGCTGCCTCCGTCCCCGGCAGCGTGACCAAATAAAACTTGGTCTGCTGCGACCGGGGTATCTTGACGTCCAAAGATCTTCGATAATCCACGCGGTGGACTATCCAATCCTTCGTGAGGTCTGAAAAGCCCCAAGTTGGGCACCAGATGTCGCTAGCCTCTGGTGCCCGGTTCCCAGGGGCAGTGGCACATAGGGCTGGGGGCGCCCAGGCGAACGGGGGTACCTGTGGGCAGGACCTTCAGAGCTGCGAGCTCGGAAACATGACGTCGATAGGTGCAACCAGGATTGAGCAAAGGAGAGAGAGGAGACCTTTCACTGTGAGGTCCCAGTCCAGGGTTATTGCAACCGAGGGGTCCAGGGCAGAAAAAAGGTTCTGAACACACCCGTGCAAGGACTTTTATACCAGGTGTCGATTACAGTGTATTGACCAAAGGGAGAACAGCGGGGGGGGTGGGGTAGAAATGTCAATCAAAGGTGTGGACAAACCACAGTGTGAGGGGGGAGGAAAGAGGTGTAACAAGCAGGAGCGGGGTCATGACAGGCAGGGAAGATGCTGGACTGAAGGGAGGGGATAGCCCAAAAACATGCACCACAACATGGAGTGGTAATATTTTCTTTTTTCTGTCTCTGTCAATTCTCTTTTTGTCCCCCCCACTTCTATTTTTTCCTCTTCCTTATTCTTCTGTCTGTCTATCTCTCTCTCTCTTATCATAACTGTCAAATAAAATCCATACTCTTGACTTTGGCATATGGTCTTGTTTGCACCTTAATTCAGGCAAATGCAATTCTAAAAACTTTAAAAACTGGACTGTAACACTGAGTCAGCTTTTTTATCAGTGACTCGGAGTTCCTAACCTTCTTGCAGAGACAACATTGCCGGCAAATCCTTAGTCTCAGCTTCTGGAAAGCATATAATGAGCTCAGCATCTGTTTTTATAATAGCTTGCTTTTTTTCTTTTTCTTAAGAACATTAACAGTTATGTTCTTCTATATTTAATCCACTATTATATCCCATTGACTACTTCTGGGAACCTCCAATGCATCTCTTTATCTGCACACTGTAATGTGGTAATTTAATTCAATTAGAATATTCAATAAAATATTCATGAGGTGGCCTGTTGTTGAGATAGACCATCCGTTTACTTAAAGATAGGGTTGCAGCACTCACAGGTATAATCTATTAGGGAAGCTAGTTGGCATTTTGGCGAATAGATTTTCCATGACCTCTCCCCTGACAAAGGTTACTGGTCACAGTATCAATTCTCACATCTATTGGGTGACAACCACAAGTGAATTAAATGTATTTTTAATAGAGCACTCTGTCTAAGTGACCCTATCTCAGTGAGTAGACATTGCCATGAATATTTATTTAGTACTGTCTTTAATGGAACCTATTACTATGGGACATTTATATTACAAAAAAGTCAAGTCCTATTAATTATCCAAACCACCACTTCCAATAGATAGCTGGGGAAAAAAATCTCCTACAGTGTTTCAGATTTTTATCTACCACCTGATGATTTATTGTTATTAGTAAAATGAACTACATACCCATTTTTGTGGTACACATATAAATTACATGCACGGCAATTCCTTATCTGAGATCAGGTCTTGATTCAGCAAACTTTTCTTCCTCTATTTATGAATATGCGGCCCCTGAAACAGCACATAGGAAATTAGGATAATGTCTGTATAGGTGTGGATCAGAAAATTGAATTGGAAAGTGCAAAATCTTACCAGTGTACTTTGGCTACACATTCCTAGAAATCATAAAACAATCAATTTAATCAATTAGAGAGACAGTCACCCACAACCAATAGAGTGGATAATCTTAAAAAATAAATTCTGTAAGTCTGAATTGGTTATAGTACCTGGCTTTCTTTGCCAAGAATAGGACAATAGAGTTTCTGGACATATCTGGGAAAGAGTTTTTTTTAAACTTTAATGACATATTTTCCTTATTGATGCATATGCCTTCTATACCAAATCACTACCTTCATCAAACACTTACATGGAATCTGGATATTTATCCAGGGAATATTCTACAGGAAACTCTTTTGAATTAAATAGAAATATAAAGATTAACTTAAGATTTCTTCCCATAAAGTTTGTTCCAAATGTAAGCAGAAGTAAGAGAAAATGTAAAAGAATAGTCTTTCTTAATTCTAAAAGTCAGAAAGTGGTGCAGTTTGTTGATACTCATCATCCTTGTTCATTTGAAATTATGCTAAAAATACACACTTTCTTTGGTTTAAACTGCCTATGAAATATTACTACTTACTGTTCATGCTTTATCTAGACTATCAGAATGTCCCTCTCTATGTAGCACTTCATTTCTCTAGTTGCAGCATCTTGACAGCATTTCCATTGGAGATTTATTTCTTGTCTATTCTGATGGGATAATAGGGGCATGTGGGTGGGATTCATTCAAGAAGTATTTACTTTCTGGAAACAGAAAGAAAAAATATGTATGTTATATGCATGGAAAAAACCCTTTTCCTATATTCAATTACATGGACCATCAACTGTTGAACTGCTAATAATACTTCATAAAAACAGTACAAAAATTTTCATTTTGATCTTATTAAGGAATATTAAGGGTATTTTTTTATCCTTAAAAAAAGAATCATGGCAAGTTCAGCACCTCTAATTTCACTTCCATAATGAAATCCTCAAGCATGTGGCAGAAACACAAGTGGACCCTACAGGTCCTCTACAGCTCTCTTTTCCATGTTCCTATGTGAGAAAGGGAAAAAGAATGAGGTCTGAAAGAAGCAACCCCAGAACTTAGAAAAGAGGTTCACAGTTGGCAAGGGAAAAAAAAACAAGCCCTGAATTCCATAAATGAGTAAAGAAGAAAGACCATGCTGGGATGCAACAAACAGGGCTCTAGAGAAGCACATAAGAAAAGAATAGACAGATCTGAAGGAAAAAAATGAACTTCAGTTGATACTTAAAGTACTGTAATGATCTAATAGAATCTATCTAAAGAGCAAAATCTCAGGAAGACGAGTAAAGAAAACATCCCATTATTTGTTCTTCACAAAGCTTGTAAAGGTTTTAAGCATCAAAAATTTGGAGGTTGGGAGGCGTGGCATAGCACTATTTTCCAGGATCCTGGATTTAAAAAAAAAACTATAGTCAAGTCTCAAGGAAAGAAAAAAGTCTTAAATAGTTACAAAATAAAACAAAGTAAATAATTTGCATGGAGAAATGCAGTCCTATAGTTCTTGACAGCATCTTCTCCAAAGGGAATTTAAAGATGATTGTGCTTTGACAGTCTTTTCAAAATTAAGGTGGGTGATAATTTACTCACACACAGGTATGAAACATCAGGTACATATACACCAGGTATTAAAAACACCCTTCAGATGGCAGTGATGAAAGAATAATTTTTATATCATCGATCTATGGATCTGTGGCTTTCAAAACTCTCCACTCAAGAAAAAATACTTAGTTATAGAATCATAAAATATGTTGGTCCTGAATGGAACAGGATTTACAAGGATCCTCCAGTCCAACTCCTGGTCCTGCACAAAACAGATCTAATGATCCCACCATATGCCAGCATTGTCCAAACACTTCTTGAACTCTGTCAGCTGTGATGCTTAGAGAAGTCAAGTGCCCAACCACCTTCTGGGTGAACAAGCTTTTCCTAACATCCAACCCTGACACCATTAAATTTCAAATGTTGTCAAAGTTCTCTTAAACAGTATTACTGGTATAAACCTTTATCCAGGCCTCATATTCCCTGGCTCAAATGGGATTTTTTCTAAAACGTCCCAGAAAGAGAAGTGTCAGCTTATACTAATAGCTTAAGCAATTCTCACTATTGTTCCCTAATACTGGAATCTTAAAATACAGATTGTTTTGCTCTCTTTTGCAACAGCTGAAAATTCAGACCATCAAAATGACAGCTCAAAAGGTGAAGCCTTCTCAGTGTTTTTCACCAGCTATCCCTGTCTGTCCACTTTTAAAATAAATTTGTATATGAAAAGAATGAAGTTGATAAACTGTATTAAAATAGAAAAAAAATAGGACCAGAATAGAGCATTAACATGCAGAATAGGGTAATGTCTGAGGAAGCATGTATAAATTCCAACTAGAATCATATAATCACAGACTGATTTTGGTTGGTAAGGCCCTTAAAGATAATCTCAAACCACCTTCCACTAGATCAGGTTTCTCAGAACCGCATCCAACCTAACCTTGTTCCACCAGAGTCTAGACTCTGAGAATGAAACTTCACTTTGAACATTCCTGAGATTAGTAAGTACACATTGAGATTTTGATTACTGTTTTTCACACTAACTTTGTAAGTGTCATGGAATAAACACTTCTTCTCATCAAAACAGAGTGTAGATATTTGTCTAATTTTTGATGCTGGTTTAGGTGGAGATCAGCCTGAAAAACTCCTTCTGACACTTAATTGCCCAGCCCTCTGTTCCTGACTGTGTCCTGTAGAAGAATTAGGCTTAGGAGGACCATAATCACTGCTGTGGTTAACAGCATGTCCTAGCAGCACTTGCCAAAGCAGTTTCAGCTTTCTGATGCAAAGACTATGTCACAGGACTTTTTTCCATGTTCAAAATTTCAAAGAAGAGTATCATTGATGCGTAGAAGTACACAAATTTTGGGAACTAAATCTATCATTTCAAATATTCTTTAAATTCACAACTATATGGCTTCAGATATGAAATTAAAACATTGGGTGAGCATATGTGAGTAGCTGGGTATGCTTGTGTATCTGTGGGATTAGACTGGAAAACAAGACATTTAATGTATCCATCATTCAAAGTGAAATGCACAGAGGTGAAAATATGTCAAGAGACAAGTACTGTAAACTTCAGTTAGGTATGCAAATGTGTCAAGTCAGTTGTATATTAATGAATTTAAATTTTTAATTTTAGTGAGTTATGAGATCTTGTCTTCCCCCTTGCTTTTGTGAAGATGCTGTTTCACAGTTACTTGTAAGATATTTTAGCTGGTTTTTCTTTTCATTATGCAATGCAATGAAGCCCCAGTTTCTAATGGGTTCTTCCACATGCTACTGCACTAGAATAACTGGAATTTTCAATCTCAACTCATCAATGTTGCAGTTAAAATAATATATCCCTAGGACTGTGCATATCTAATTAAGAAGGCAAGTTTAAAGTAGTTAACTGACACAGATTTATTTTAAAACAAAAATGGTATCTTCTCTCAATTGAACTGAAAGGGATGTTTTACAAATCTGTCACTTCATAGAATCGTAGAACCACAGAATGGTTTAGGTTAGAAGGTGTTGCAGCTCGTGGTTTTTATTCTATTAGTCTATTGTTAATGGTTTTAATGTAAATTATTTATTCTGGTGTTCCCCCCATGTTTGCCCCCAAGTTAGTTTATCCCTTAAAGTTGTATTCTCCCCTAAACTACCCTTTATGGTAATCCCCTCCCTTTGTTCTAGTCCTTTCCCTATCAATCATTGTTACCCTGCCCCTTCTGGCTCCTTCCACGTCACTCCTGCCTTGAGTGAATCTTTTGAGTGTTCCTCCCCCTGCTTGTTCCTGGGTGGCTCCCTGTTTTTGATGCCCTATTGGGGCATGTGACCTGTTCTCCCCCCCACCTTCTGTAATTGGCCTCAGGCCAATTACTTGATCCTCCTCATCCCTCCCCTGATGCTTCCTCATTGGTTTATGNTGTTGCAGCTCGTGGTTTTTATTCTATTAGTCTATTGTTAATGGTTTTAATGTAAATTATTTATTCTGGTGTTCCCCCCATGTTTGCCCCCAAGTTAGTTTATCCCTTAAAGTTGTATTCTCCCCTAAACTACCCTTTATGGTAATCCCCTCCCTTTGTTCTAGTCCTTTCCCTATCAATCATTGTTACCCTGCCCCTTCTGGCTCCTTCCACGTCACTCCTGCCTTGAGTGAATCTTTTGAGTGTTCCTCCCCCTGCTTGTTCCTGGGTGGCTCCCTGTTTTTGATGCCCTATTGGGGCATGTGACCTGTTCTCCCCCCCACCTTCTGTAATTGGCCTCAGGCCAATTACTTGATCCTCCTCATCCCTCCCCTGATGCTTCCTCATTGGTTTATGATTTGTATCACCCATGAAGTTACAACATTTTTTAAACCCTTGCACAGTAGTGCTCAGGGCTCTTTGCTCCTGACCTCTTCACCCTTAATAAACCACCCTTTGGAACCTCAGCTCCAGAGAGCATCCTCCTCCTCCTTTATCCAACCCCTGTCTGCAGAGAGAAACCTTCCTCTGTCGAGCAAGTGGCTCTAAAAGTTCAGCTGTCAGCAGAAACCCCAAGCCACAGTTGTTCCCCACACCTGGCACAACGCTGCTGTTTTCTGAACTAGCCCAAGCTTTGGTGGGCTGTGTTACAAGGGACCTTGAGAATCATCTCATTCCAGCCTTCTGCCATGGATTAGGAACACCTTCCACCAGGCTGAGTTGCTCAGAGCTTCGTCCAGCCTTGGCCTTGACTTGAAGAAGAATGCCTCTCCTTTCCTAATCTCTTCATATAGATATTATTTCAGGACTTTGAAAATGCTAAGGTGTTCAGAGAAAAAGCCATGATATTTATAGGTTTTTTAATGTAAGTTAGGTTTAAAATTAAAAAGTAACAAATATACTGATATCCAGACTTGAATAGAATATTTCTGAGCTATTACAAAATATTTTTCGGATTAACAGCAAGAAATTTCAAGGAGGGAAGTGAAATTTTTCAGAATTCCTGGGATGACTCTTGCCCTCTTACAAAGATGGTCAAATATTCTTCTAAATATGTAATATAATATTCTTGATTGCTTCCATGTTAAAAAAAAAGGCTCCTGAGAACAATTTTTAAGAATCAAATGCTTTCCCTTTTAATAGACAAAAACCATACAGGTAATAGCTTCTATTGGTATTTATGTAAATAAATCAAAAATGAAATGTAATGAGTTTAAAGTTTGCTTTCACTAGATTTAATGACCACTTGCTTTTGTAGTATTTTCTATGGAAGTACACTGAGAGCTTTCAAAAATGTATTTTCTGATAAATCCTAAATATTATTTTAATTAACTTTTCATCATAATTAATTCTTAATACTTATATTCCAAACATATACCACTTTTCTTCTAGAAACATAGAATGACTCTGTAGCCCAAAATACTATAAATGGCAAAATAAAGATTATGTCTGGAGGTTTAAAGACAATTTCAGAAAAATTAACTTTAAAAAATCAAGCACTTATAACTTTACTAAGAACAAAGATTTTAGATATATTGTGACAACATTTAAAGTATACTTGTCATGTACTTTGAAGATGTTTGTTCTCTAAATATTGTCAGTAAAACTTCATGTAATATTTTTACCTCAAGCATTCACTTGAAATACCAAGGGATTTAGTGTCCCAACCTTTTTTTACATTATATCGCAAGATTCCATTGTTCTGGATTTTTTTTTCTTCTATATTAAATCTGCCTTCTTTTAGTCTATTTCTTTTGACTGACAACCCTGGGAATACAATGCATATGGAAATACCCATATTGAGGCATAATGAAAAGAGCTCTGAAACAACAAAACATATAGAAAAAGTCCAAAACTTTGCCATGTAATTGGAAGAGCTTAAAGACCAATAGTGAGAAAGTATCATTATTAAAATAAATTGGCAGCAGGTTATCTGTCTAGGTTCACAAGGTTTGGCTAAAGACAGAAATTTAAAAGCCTCATCTTCTGGGGCCTGGCTCCCATAATTAATCACCATTGTCCTGTAGGGAAAAGCAAATCACAAGGGGATTATTTAAATTGTTCAGAGCTTATGAAGGCAGACTAGAAAAAGCCTTGAGACAGTTCAAGTTTTCTAAACCCCCACATGACTCTTCCAGTCTTACAGTGCTTTGAGACAAAGCAGAGCACTTGGATGAAAAGAATGTAGTATTGCACTGCACATGCTGCAATAACTAAAACTAAACTGATTAGAATGGGAGTTTCTACTGAAAATATTGTCTGCAAGGACTGATTTTTGTGTGTGCTTAGCACCCAGCAAACTTCTTTGTTCATCTCTAAAGTTATGATGCTGTTCAAATCAAGGGCTGAGTCATTCTTTCATGCTGGAAGCATTATTTCAGTTCTTCTCTACACTGCTGCCTGTTTGTAGTTCCTGCATGCATAAACTGCAGGATGTGCCACAGGGCATGGGACAGATAGGTTTGGGGATGCTGCAGGCTATACATATCACAGCTGACATGCTTTTATTCTCAAGTCATTTTCCCTTTGACAATTGTTTTTTGACAAAATTGAAAATCTAATAAAATATATTGGACCTCCAGAAAAAAAAGTAACAACAACAACATAAAACCCCAAATAATTTTTCCAGCTAGAGTAAAAATTATCTGGGAAAGAATTCCAGCTGTTAAAAAATATTCAAATAATATATGACCTCAATAAACATTGTCATTTCAAGACCAGTATTTTAGCGCAGGCATTAGTTTTGATATTGTCAAGGTTTATAGGCTGCATGAAATAAAAGTTTCTCATTTACAAGGTGAATATCTTTAGAGAGGCTTAGCTTTTAAAGTGTTATTTTTATCTTTCTCTGTCATTATTCATTATTCATATAGTAACTTGCCATCTGCCAGACAGATCAGAAGTAACAAACCAAAGGGAGTGATGTTCACTAGTGCCCTTTTTGACAGGCTCAGCAATAACACAAAAGGATGAAGGAATGAAGAATGGAACTGTAATTCTACTCTTTTAAGTAGTGGAAGACAAAAGCAAATTTCTATCAGAGTTGATAACATTTTTAAAAAATTAAACCCATGCAAGAGGATTCCTCTTCCAAAATAAAAGAAATTAAAAAAAATAAAACAAAAAAATTCCATCATGTGTAAGTAACAACACAGTAAGAATGATTCTTTATTATATAAAGAGGTAACTTAATGCATAAGAATATTTTGCTTATTATCAAAGCTTCAATTTTACAATTGTACAGACTGTTTTGCAAAGATCTTTGCAAAGATCTGGAAAAACCTCTTGGCTTGTAAAATTTAGAGGTGCAGTTGAAAACTGGAGAAAAACTGAGGAGCAGATAAAGAGTGAGATTTTTAACCAAATCAGCATTATGTTAACATTTTTGGTGAAACATCCAACCTAAGAATGTTTTTCTGCAAACAAAAGTCTTATTTTTCCTGCAAGAAAGTCTGTTTCTTAAAAAGAGAATTATATGAAGTTACTTCAACTTAATTTGATCCATTTTTAAACTGTGTTTTCCAACTTGTTCATTGCAAGCTCCCATGCCACATTTTTCATCTCTTTGGATTTGTTTGGTCTTTGAGATCTTAAGCAAGATATTAACTTGTTTTATTGCCAAAACTACTTTATGTTTCTTTGTTGGTTTTCTTTGGTTTTTCTCCTTACACTATTGACTTCTGTTGATATAAAGTCATAATTATGCTTTATTGAACAATATCCAGTGCACAATTGAAGTATAATATTCAAAATGAGACTGAAAATAACTATGCCTTTTCTCAGTGCTACAAATATGGACATAAGTTGTTCCATTAAGTTCATTAATCCACTCTTTAAATACTTAAACAGGTTAACTACTTTCAAATAAAATCCTATTTTTGTTAGTCTTACCTTCCTGTAAGTACTTTTGCTAGAATGCAGGCATTCCTTTCAACATCTACTTTGCCAAGACTGCCCCTTCACAGGCTGTTGAACACTGGTAGTTCTGGAAGACCACTGAGTTTGATATCCCGCTGGGATTTGAGAGGTTTATCAGCTGATCTAGAAAACGGAATTGTGGTTGGAATTTGTTGCATGATGCTGCTCCTGAGAATTAATACTGATTGAACAAGAAATATCAGATAATTTGTAGGTTTCAAAAGAGTGAAAAGTTACTTTGAAAACACCATCAGAGGTAAGAGTACATGTACAAGAAAATACACATATTTTGAACTAGCTCATAAGTTAAAATTGAAGTAAAAAAGAAGCTATTGTGTATACTAAAAAATGTTGTTTTATTTCCAGTTATTACTTCATTGTAACCATTTTAAGACTTTTTTTATCTTTGTACTCCAGTAAGTGTACTTTGCTTTGCTTCATAAAAAGTAATGAAGCCTAGAAATATAAAATCTTACTGTAGATCTTTTCCATTAAAAGTTTGCTGAGATGTTAGAAGAAAACAGCCATTATTTTGTGCAGATTATGACATCAATGCCTCAGAGAGGTTTCATTGGATACACCTAAAAACCACTCTATTATTGCATCATTTACACTGAGGAAAAAGATTAAGCTGAAACACTTCATGAGAAAAAAAGTAAATATAAGTATTGGAACATTTTTCTTTTTTACTTTTCTCTTGAAATTCCCCATTTTCTTTTGATTTTATGGAGTTGTTTTCTTGCCTTCTCTTTTTTCTTTTAAAGTTTAGAATGTTTCTCCAGAAGCTTTCAATCTTAATGAATATTTTAATTACATGTTTTGTTTTACATACAGATAGCTCTAATTCTAACGGTTTTTTTCCTATAAAATCGGTCTCATTTTTTGAAACAAAAATTATTCAATAAATTGTTACATTTTCCCATATCAAAGGCTTATAGATATAGGTATATTGCATTTTTAGTCTTAAATACACAGTTTGAACAAACATCATTTTGAATGGAACCATATCTAATTAAATTAGAGATGAAGAAGATAATGCAGTCCTGTTTCTAAGAAAAAAAAAACAAATCAGAAAACTAAGAAGTAATTCTCACTGAAGCTCAGTTTAATGCCCTAAGATAATGATCATCTTTAAGTACTTAATTTTAAAAATTCACATTTAAAATGGAATATAAACTTTCTTTTCCACAAAAGAAGGTGCATTACTAGTGCAACTTTTCCTTCATTATATGACATTTTGGCATGAGAAGAAACCTTCATACCTCAGCATGCCAGAAAAAAATTAATTCCTAACAGTTAACTCAAAAATGTTAAGTCCTTATTTTAGAATGAGGCAATAAAAATCCTCTATTGTCCCTGCAACATTATTTCCAAATCCTTCACACTGTAGTAAAATTTTTTCTGCACAAGTTAATCAATCTACTATAGTGACTGTCTATCAGATGTTTGAGACTTGTTTCACTAAAGGACATTTTCTGCTTAAAAAGTCCAGGAATGTCACTGTCAGGAGGGTCATGACATACAAAGAGCAACCAAACGGTTTCAAAAGGCAACTTTTATTATGGTCACATATTCCCTTTTTATACATTCCTTCACAAAAGTGTACACTTCACTCATTGGTTACACTAAGACAGCTCGTGTTCATTGGTACAAGGCATTCTACATTACTGTTGTGGGAAAGCATTCACAAAAATTTTCAACACAGATATTTGTTCTATTTTCTGCCTGCAGGTGTCCTTTGTTTATCTCTGTTTCCTGGGTTTCCATGTTAACAACCTCGCTTTCTTTCTCTTAATGGATAAATCCAAATCTTATAAATTTCTTCTTCTATCAGCTCATTCTCTTGGTTTACACAGCTTCTTTTAACCCCTTCCACAGAGGAACATCCTTTAATACATAATTCTATTTTTAGTGTTTATTTATCTGATCTTTATTGTTAACTTTTTGATTTATCATAAGAATAACTCTTTTTAAAAAGTTCATATTTGGTTCATATAATTCACCTGAATAACCCATCAGAACACTTCAGAAGAGGTATGAAATAAGTAATCTATTTCCCTACTTGTGCTGAATCTTCTGAACACAATCACAATTTTCACTTAGCCTTTTGGCTTCTTTTCTGCTGTAGATCAAGGTAACTAAAGCAGAAGTAAAAATTATTGCATATCACAAGGAAATGGGTGTGGACAGAAAACTTCATTTACAGTTGCAAGCTGGGAAACTTTTGAAATTACTTTTGGGCAATAACTATGGACTATAATTACTGTTTAAAAAGTTTAAAGTTTATATTATTTCTGTTTATATTATTTCATTGTAACATGGGTAAGTTCCAGGTTTTGTGTTCTTACACTCTTTCCAGTCAGGTTTAAGTATTTGTTATAACTAATAGTCTGAAGATCTGGAAAGTTAAGGCTTCCTTTATCTACAAAACTAGCTTAATAGATGTAGCACAAATTATTGCACTATTGCTTTTTTTACCTTTCTGGACAAAGGACTGAAAAATATTTTTTTCAGAAAATTTCAGTTAAGGGGATATGCATTCATATTCTAGTACCTGTTTTCTAGTATTGTCCTATTAACTGGTGGATAACAGACAACATTGTATGATGTGATGAAATCCAGTCAAATAAACAATAATCACTGAGAAACAAAGCAATCAACACCAGTTCAAATGGTAGTTACTAAGATTATAATTTTTGACTGTTGAATTCAGATACCTCCAAAAAAAACCACTGATGTACCAGCTTGTATGTACCCAATGACGGATCAGCATTTTCCGGAAATGTTTGGGGGTTTTTTTGCTATTGGCAATTTTTCTCAGCATTTCCTTATTTTCTGCTCCAGATGTTATATAGGTTTTCTGCTAGTTCAAATCACTCACACAACTACTTCTAGAACTGAAAAAATAGTTCTCCTTTCTTCTCTCTTATAAACTAGCACTCTGCAAAATCCAAGTAGAAGCAGTGGAAACTGAAATAATTAGAGCCTAATATATATTAAAATAATACATTAAAACAAAATTTTCAGAAGATATTTCATGGGCACAAAGCTAAAATATTATTCTTGAACACAAATAATCAGCTTGTTAATGTTTTTCCATTAACTTTCATTTTCTTTATATTAAATCTGATTCATCACCTAATAAACCACAAAATATACTGACCTACTATTTAACCTTTATGTCCTCATATCAAAGAACTGGTTTTGAATAATCTTGCCTCCTTCTAAATCAGACATGTATAATTGAAAATTTTTCATTAGAAAGCTTTGAATTTCAGTTACACTTCCCTACTCCACTTTTTAGTAATGCAAATTCTAACATATCATACTGGAAATGTAAACTGCTGTGGGAAACAAGGCTACTTGAATCCATATAGGACACAGTTTTTCCTGACCACAGGTAGACATAATTTCATTTTTCTGAACTGTTTGTAGGATTTTATCTTTCTCTGTGAAGAATGGAATTAAAAAAAAAAAAAAAAAAGTAACAAGTTTGTTACATATACTGATAAAATTGTGCAGGGCCAGGTTATCAAAGCAAGAGTGTCTCATGTGTCGGGAATTAGATGGATGTGACTTGATTTTATTTCATGAACCTTTGCAAAGATGAATCAGAATGAAAGATCAGTCTATATCTCTTGTACTTAATACTTCAAACATGTACTGCCTAGGACAAACTTTCCAAAACTATACATAACATGAAAGCATATGAGGGCAAAACAAAGGAAATGTTTGGCATTTCTGCAGATAATGAGCTGTTTTATGAAATCAGCTATGAACATGGAGACATCTGTTTTCTTTCTGTAAGAAATGAATATTCAGGCTTTGTAGTAATCAGTTAAAATATAAAATTTAAAGAAGCAAAAAATTAGAGCTATTGAAAAGGCTCTTTCAAAACTGTCATTTAAGATGTAATCATCATGATATTAAATCCAACAAGCATTTATCACTATCTACGTAGAAACAACCTTCATTGATATAACCCATGAAAATGTTAAATAAGTCAAATTAAAGAGCAGTAAGTATGACTAGAATGAGAAAATATTTAACATTCTGAAGCTGCTGTCTGCCAGACCTGATCGGAATAAGCTCCTACTGATCAGCCTTTACCTAAAAGATAAGCATATTCTGACTCTAAATATTGTCTATCTTTTTACTACACTTTGTTACAATGAACAGTACTTAATTCTACCCGGAGAAAGAGGGAGAGGATTGCCTTTCTTTTTACTACACTTTGTTACAATGAACATTGCTTTACTTAATTCTACCTGGAGGGAGAGGGAGAAGGAGAGGGAGAGGGAGG
>VZTB01000281.1:20482-46230 GCA_013397245.1 Thryothorus ludovicianus
TCCTCTCCTCTCCTCTCGTCTCCTCTCGTCTCCTCTCGTCTCCTCTCCTCTCCTCTCCTCTCCTCTCAACATAAACCACAAAATACCTACCTAAAGAAGCTAAGATAAAACAGCATAGAACAGTGAAAAAGAAGCAAGCTGTCGGTTTCTATGTTATTTTGTAGTTTTTCCTGTTTTTTCCTGGTGATGTAAAAGTTCTTTTTCCCNAACTCTTGTGACTTGTAATTCTTCTTTTAAGGCTGGCAATCATTCCCATGGGCCAAAATTGAAATCACAGGTGTTTTGGGCTCTGTGCCAGGGTCTCTGAGACCCCTGCCCAGGTTCCTGAGCCTCCAGAGCAGTCAGAGACAAGCATGCCAAAAACATAATGTGGTGTAGTTGTTTAACCTTCCTGCACACCAAGACACTATCACACCCCTCCTCAAGAACATAAAGGAAGAAAATTCAAAGAAAAAGCTTTAGGATCAATATAAGGACGGGAGGTCACTCACTATTTAATGTCACAGGCAAAACAGACTTGACTTGGGTAAATTAATTTAATTTATTGCTAAATAATAACAGAGTAGGATAGTGAGAAATAAAAAGAAACTAAAACCACTTTTTCTCCACACTTCCTTCTTGTCAGGCTCAACTCATAACTGTGTTCATAACTCATCTCGTCCCCATAAGTGGTGCTGATGAACAGGAGATGGAGGTTGTAGTCAGTTCATAAAAGTTCAACTCAACTGCTCCTTCTTCCCCATGCTCTTCCCCTGCTCCAGTGTGGAGTCCTTCCCATGGGAAAAAATACTTCATGAGCTGTTTCAGCATGGGTCCTTTCCATGGGGAGTGGACAGCTCCTGAAAGATTTCTCCACAGGCTACTGCTCCTGCCAGAAAGCCTGTTCCTGCATGGGCTCCTCTCTACAGAACACAGCTCCTACCAGGAGCCTGCTCCAGCACAGGTTCCTCACAGGTTGCAGCTTCCTTTAGGGCATGTCCATGCTCTGGTGTGGAGTCCTCCATGACTGCAGATGGATATTTGCTCCACTGCTGTCTTCCACAGGCTGCAGGGTATCAACCTGCATCACCATGGTGTTCTCCACAGACTGCAGGGGAATCTCCTCCAGCACCTGGATCACCTCCTCCCCTTCCTTCTGCACTGTTCTTGTTGACTACATAGTTTTTTCACAAATTCTCATTCCACTCTCAACAGCTGCTTCCTGATGGTTTTTACCCTTTCTAAAATACATTATCACAGAGGTGCTACCAGTGCCACAACTGATGGGCTCAGTTTTGGCCAATGGTGGGTCTGCCCACTTGTGAACTAACTTTAGGGGTTTAATAGAGACTTCATTAAAGCAAATAAAATCTCAGTGTTTCCTGACTCATAAATTATTGTCTATGTGTATAGCTACTGTTTTCATGTGAGTATTGTTTCATATCTATGCACATTTATGACATGTAAATCCCATTTTTACATATGAGCTGCAAGAATATATCCAAAAAATACTTTCTACCTTTAAATATTAAATACTTGAGTAACACACATAAAAACAAAGGCTGGACCTTTGGCTTCTTCCCATTAGTTTTCTAATCCAAGTGAAGTTATGCATCCTATTTCAGTGATTGAATTGGAAACAGGTTCACTATGTGAACTCTTGGCCCTCTAACCACCAGGTGAAAACACCTATATAGAATTTTTATGGTCTTTCAACTGAGAGATAACAGTCTATTTGTTCTAGGCTGCAGAATTTTCACAGATATAATGATTGTTCTTAACCATTAAGCTAAAAATTTCTGAATTTGATTCTCTCTAATATGGTGTATTAGCTGCCCACTGGCCTCACACAAAGTTACCTAGCACTCTCTCAAAATGTAAAGTCACAGTGTCAAAGAAAGTGGAAAATAAATACAATTTGCCTGAAAAACTTTAGTTAAACAATTTGAATTAGTGACATTTGCTATAAATGTTTATTTCCCCTTAAATTAATGTAACATTAAATTCTAAGGTGACCATACAGCTATTCATATGATGATCTATTAGTAATGTAAATTGTCTTCAAAAAATTAGATTCATGGATTCTTTGTACTACTAGTAAGGGGCAATCAGCAAGTAAGATGACATGAAGTTTCATACAGAAACAGCTTCAGACAGTGCATTTGAAGAGTTAATACTTTCACAAACTTCAGCACATTTCTCTGTTCTTCTAGAAAGTCAGTGGGTAACTTAGAGTTCTTTTCATTAATCAGGATGGACAAATTCATCAACAGCCAAAATAAATTTCAAGTATTTTATACTAAGTAAAACAAGGGGGAAAAGCAAATGTTCCCTTACACATATCCTGACATTCAGTATTTTTTAAAAAAATTGTAACATTTTTTTGCAGGGACTTGTCTCATCATTTTTGAGGGAAACTTTCAGATCATTCAAAGGGAATTTTCAGTAGAAATTGGTTATTTTTTAAATATCTTTCTTAACAAGATCTTGTAAGAATTTCAAGTGTAAGGCAAGCTGTTAAATAAACTTAACAGTATTTCTCTGTAATACCAGAGAAGTGGGAAGTACATATATCTACACAGGTTTTTCAGTTTTCCTTGTCTTCTTTGAGTGTTTTCAAAAGTCAGTGTTTTGACTGTTTAGGGATGAATTTATCGATCTTGAATATTTTTTTAATTTTTCAAGCCCTAGTTTTAAAAAATGAATTAAGTACAATTAAATTATCTGTTATTAATTAATATATGCTATTTAATTACTAGGAATTTATAATGCAAAATAAATCCATTTCCATTTCCATTAGAAGAAAATATTGCTACAAATTCTCAATTAAATAAGATAATCTAGTGTACCAGCTATTAAATCTCTTCAGACTTGTTACATCCAGACAAGTGATCAATTCAGGAGTAGAAGATAATTAGTTATGGTCATATAAAAATAATTTTCCATTTGTTTGCAAGGAACATGATCTTATTCTGTTTCCCTATGGTCCATTTCTTTGGTGATACAAATACCATGGTCATGATTACTTAATGCCAAGCCTACACAACAATAAGGGACATATATTGAAATATTTACTACAGGGACATTGACAAGTTGCATAACGAATTTCTAAACTGCATTAGCATTTTATCTGGTCATTCAGTTCTTTACTTTGTCTGATTTTCTCATAACTTATGTCATGTTTTTTAGCATGAAACCTTACCAAAAAATCTGTTGGAATATACAGGCAGATTTTAAATATTTAGCAGACAAATCACTCAACTGATATTCCTAATGTGGCTGGAAATACACATATTTTCATTAGTCTAATTGAAATTGTTGTAAGTTGGAATTCAATCACATGTGCCATCATTTTAATTAAAGAATTAGTTACTGACTGAACAATTTTTTTTTTTTATGATCTTGTATTCCACAATGGTTAAGACTAAAATAATTAATTTTATACAGATATTTTCCTCTGATTTTATATACGGTATACTTACAAGTTAGATGAGAAGCACACTCCATTAACCTGTAGTGTTTATGTTGAGGGAGATTTGTGAATTATGAACTAAGTAATGTTTGCTGATATCAGTAAAGGTATGATTGAATGACATATTTCTGAAGAAAATGTACCCAAAACTCATTTCACTGTTGGATAAAAACTTGATAAAATAATTGCAATTTCCAGGGTTTACTTTAATATGTCATGACAAGACTGTTAAGAAGTGAAAAAATCTACTACTTATTAGTTTTCTATTTACAAATATAATTTGTCACTGGAATTTGAGTACATAGAAATGGGAAGGGAAATATTCAAAAATAAATTCATAAATCAATCATTTAACTAGATTACTTGTCTATTTTCCATAATTTTTTGGAACTATTTTATTTGCCATAGTTTTAACTTTGATAGTTAAGCTATACAAAGCCTTTTCTACAGTAAAAAGTGACCATTGGTACCTTATTGTTTCCAAGATTTCTTGGAAGCATTCTAGGAAGCCCACTCCAATTGTATTAATTAAGGTGGGAATTCACATATTACATGACCTTTAAAGCTACATTATAGAGTTGATTTTTTTTAATCTCTTTTTCTGACATTGTGAGCAACTCATAACTTATAGGATTCATTGAAAGTTAATTAAAAATATACGTAAAAAGATTGGAATTATTTTTTTATACAAGACATTCTAGAGAATATAAAAATATTTCCCACTGATGCAGTTAAAAGTATCTTAATTCTTTTAGAATACACAAAGTAGCTAGTAAGAGGAAAAATAACTCTTTGCATTTGAAAGAAAATGTTTAAATGAACAAGAGCAGGCATTTAAAAAAATATATAATGTAAGTAAATTTTAAAAATTACAGAGTAAACACAGTGTCATTGTTATTTGCCCAAGTCAAAATGATTTTGAGAAGTGAGTTGAAACATGATGGCTGAGTGAAACTATCACTATCCTTTTTAGGTCTGCCTTGAAGAAAACTCAGGTGTGTAATTCCTTCTCCTGATCTCTCTACTCATCAAATCCTACTGCAAAAATGTTGTTTTCCATCTCCTCCATCGGCCTAATTGTCTCCCACAGTTCAGTCTTAGGTGCACATCTCAAATTTTAGACATACTGTGAACAAGATTCAGCTGCAGCATTCCTGGAGCAACAAAATCCATCTCAGTAGAGTTTGATGATCTCAAGGAGTCTGTTTCACTGTTTCAGAAACTATCCTGTGGCGTATTAAACACCCATAAACAGACCTGTACACCATCCATAAATACTGCAATAAAATTAATTCTACTGTCTTTGTACTGAGACACGTTAGAAATGGATGACCAAAAAGCAGTTTCTTTAGACCTGAAAGAAAAATGGATCCTCATCAACATCATTGTTTTGTGTTTCACATACACTAAAATAGTTCTTAATCCTGGAATGACAGTATTATCATCTTGAGGTATCAAGGTATTTTTCAGGTGTTTATTAATGTGTTTTCCATTTATTAAGTAAGTAAGCTATCTCAAATTTTGTATATTATATTGTAAATAAGAAGGAAAAAACTCTAAAATCCTAAAATTTGGACTATATTCACCATGACCATCAGTTAACTCGATATGTTTGAGAAAACATTTTCTGTACAACTTAACTAAAATAGAGAACTGAATTTCAAAGAAGAACACTAATTCCAGGTAAACACAACTGAAGAAGAAAACAAACAAACAACCCCCAAACTGTTCTATAAAAAGCACAGAAAACTTTATTTAGCTATTCATGCTATTTTGGTCAATTCATAAATTATGCCCAGATCTCCCATTCTTCTATAAGTTTCACTTCAGCAAAGTTTCTTGTAAGCAGGATCTATATTTCTATGTACTCTTCATTCTGACAGAAGGTAATCCTCAGCATGACTTGTATTCAGACAAAATATGTTAGTAGGAATGCTTGCAGTAGGCTAAGTGTACTTTGTCCAAGTGTACAATTTTTTGATACTTCTATTTGTAAAAGTCTTCTGTATTACAAATTAATTTTGTGTAGTCTGCAAGAAAATGTATAATTCTTCATTATATATGTATAGAATTGTCGCAGCCAATAAACTGATTTATCTGAATATTTATCAAAATAAAACTATTCTGAATGCAAATTGACTAACTGAAGGCTATTATCAGTCAGAATGCAGGAATTTATGTAAGCATTATATGATCATTATAAACACTGATTATGCCATTTGATATATTGTGATGGGCTCTCAGAACTCTGCACCCATATTTCCAAAGTTGTCTCTATTTTGGTCCCTGTTACTGTCCTGTAATCCCACTAAAGCCAAGAGGCTAAACAGAATTTAATGTAAACATATACTTGTGCATCTTAATACAATTTCCCATCAACATTTATCAGAATAACCTGTTTTCAGTTGCTAATAATAGCACCAATTTACATTGTTAAGAGTAATATATGATAAACATTCAGATGGGCTTGAATTTCATTTGCTGTAAATGTTTATTTCTTCAAAAATAAGTAAGTAAATAATCTATATTTTTAGAGGCAGGCAGGGTAAGAGTTCACCATCAGTGTTTCAAACAACATGCCTACATTGCCTATACATCAGCTGAAACTGAGAGGAACAACTCTTTGTTATCAGTTGTATTGGGTTTGCATGATACATTCTGGTAGCAGCAGAGAACCTACAGGGGTAGTTTCAGTGAGATGTTGCCAGAAGCTTCCCCTGTGTCCAACACAGCCAATGCCAGGCAGCTGCAGGATGGACCTACCACTGGCCGAAGTCTAGTCCATCAACATTAGGGGTAAAATCTTGGGATTAATGGCTTTAAGAAGGGAAAAATTGGTGTGCGGAAAGTAGGCAGATATGCAGAATCTGTGTAAGAGTGTCAAAATATGCTTAAAAATAAAGGCTAGGACCAAAAGCTGGAAACCCAGATACAATGAGACAGCACAAGGAGCCACAGATGAATGAAGGGTATGGTAGAGCTGCCAGACATGAGAGACTGGACTAAGACTGGATGGCTAAAAACTCTGGAGCAAGAAGAGTGGGTAAGGGAGGCAAGTTGCATGTTGTGGTGTGGGTTCTGGGATGAATTTTTATACACCTTTATATCAAGGTCCTGCCTTTCATTCAGTTGGTCCCCTCCCCGCATCCCGGCATGCCCTGCGCCGGGACCCCCTGGGCATGCTGGGATATCACCCTATAAAACCCCCTGCGTGACTGTGCTCGAGGTCTTTTGTCCTGACTCCTTCAGCGACAATAAACTTGGGCTGGAACTTCACGGGCAAAAGGCTCCTCTCGCTCTTTTACTCAAATGAGTCGGGCTGGATAAAGCTGCGTTTCCCAGAGCTTGCTGCTCTAAGGACTCTGCCGCAGGCACCCCCGTTCGCTTGGGCAGCTCCCTGACGCATTGCAGCTCTTTGAAGCCACGCTGAACCCGGCCAATGACAGTTGCAATGAAGTATTAAAGAAGAAAGAAGCAGAATTGATTGAGCTGAGGCCACCAAGGTAAGAAACATAATATGAAAAGGAAGACTAAGAGAGACATAATCAGAAAGTGTCATAAGGAGGTACTGGATTGAGACAAGCAGCTGGTAGACAGGAAGATCTGAGTCTAGTGAAATTAGAGTGGCAAAGAGAACATAAACAGCAGGAGAAACAGGCAGACTTTGCCTTTTCTAAGGCTGGGACTGGATCCTCTCGGTTCCATCTCCAACCAGGGGAGGAGACTTGGACAGGAGCATTCTACAGTCTCTGGGTGGTGACCCACCACAGAGCTACCTTGTTAAATCATATTCTCTACTGGGAGACATTAAAAAACTGAGACGAATTTTCAGCAGTGAACCACAATCATAACCTAATGGATGATTTTATTAGTACGATTTCACCTAGCTGTCAGCTGTGAGTGCAATGTGCTTTGTATTGGTGTCCCCTACTTGCTGCACCTCTAAGCCTCATCCAACAAAGAGTTATAGAAAAAAGAGTGGAAAGTAACAACCTGTGAGAGTGTAATTACTGGGAGAAGACACGGTTATAGAGACATATATAAATGTAGAAAAGTTTCAATGGACAACGAAAAAGCTGGATTTTAGAGCAGCAAGGAGAATATGGAGGATGCATATTGGAATGGAGTAAAAATTACGGGTTCTACAAATTTTGAAACAAAATCATTGTTTTGTGTAATGCCAACTGGGGAAAGAATATGCAATTTATTTGTTGTGTTGTTAAAACATAGCCCCATACAAGCTACTATAAAGAAAATTAACTTTATCCCATTAATACCCAGCACATTCTTCCATCTTTTCCTTTATATTTTTTAAAATTTCACACTAGTATCCAGCAGGGTTAGAAGAGGAATAAGAGGAAAAAAGGTGTTAAGCCAATTGTTTTGCTGTAGAACTGAAATTAAGGTATGCAGAATATGTATTAATTGCCCAAAAGGATTCATAGGTTTTACTTAGGTTTATTTTTTTGTAACAATTAAGAGGTGAAATGGGAAATTTTATTTACATCAGTATGGATGTAATTAAAGATAATATAGAGTTGATGGGGAATGCTTAGGCATGACGTCTTTCATTTTTTAATCACCTGAGTAGCCAGTGCATGCCTTGTAACTCATTTAAATATTTAAAATTAAAAGTACTCCCTATTTAAATATTTGTTCATAACAGAACATACAAAATGATAACGCTTTATATTCAAATATGAAAGAGGAACAAGATTTTTTTCTCTTGTGGAAATTTGTTTAAATAAAACACAAAATTCACTGCCAAAATGTCATTGCCATTGTTCTTTTCCATGAAAAAAGATTTAACGATTTCTCAATTTTTGCAAGTTCTCAGCTAAACAAAGTCTCTCTTTATAACCAGGATGATATATTAAAAAAAACCCAAACTCATCTGTTGTGTCTTTAAATGTTTCTCATGGGGTTCTGTACTTCTTATTTGAACATCCTCTTCTCAAGAATGTGATGCACAGTTTAAGATTGATTAAGACCAAAACCAATATAGTTTTATACACAGCCCTATTTTATCATTTGTGTGGCAGGAAATGTTCTTTGTTTTCCCCCATGGCATTGTCTATTGTGTGGAACATCCACTCCAAAGCCGGACTCAAGATCCCTTCCAACTCAATATTTTGTGATTCTGTGTAACACAGTGTCATGGGGTGGCATTGTTCAATGCAACCAACGAGGCTGCTGCGTTTTTTTGTAAAGACACATTCTTGAAACAAAGAAAAAAAACGGAGGAGGGGGCACTTCACTTCCGGCCTTGGAAGGAGGTGGCAGGGCCCAGGCCCGGCCGGGTCCAGCCCGGCCCTGCTCGGCCCAGGGTGTCTGGGCCTGGGCTAATTTGATTTCTCTGATCTGGCTGCAATTTTCTTTCCCGGAGGGGCGGTGAGAGAACTGCTAGTTACCCAGGAACTCACCAGGCTTCCTGAGGTCAGAAAGGACTCTGAAACTAAAAGCAACTTTGAAACAAAGAGCAGTAACATGGCTGGAGGATTGGAGCAGCCACGTGGCTGAAGATTGCCACAGCCAGGAGAATGGTGCCGGCAATTACAGTCTTTTTCGTATGGCTCACAGCGAACCCTGTCTACTCAACTACTTTGAACTAACTTTACTGCAGGTGAGAAAGAAACAAAAACACCGGTTGCAGTTTTTTCTCCAGTTTCAGTGTTTCAGCAAGGCGAAGTTAACATAATGCTGGTAAGAACCACGTGGCAGCAGGGAAGCTCAACAAGTTCTCAGTGCAAAAATCTGGATTGAGTTAACCTTTCAACATTGTGAGACTCTATAAAAACTGTTTCAATCGATGATAAAACTTAACCTTTGAAGTCAGTAAGGAAGTAGTTTGATTTCAGATGGAGGGATTGAAGAGAATATTTTGAACTTAAATTTAAATTCTTTTGTAAAGCTATGGTAAAGATATTNGAAAATAATTTTTTCTTCCCAGGCAGTTGTTTTCATTTGTGACAAAGCTACAGGAAAACCTGTTTTTCTTGTGAGAAAAGTCTCCATAGCATACCAAGAGAAATTCTCCCCAGGTGAACTGAAGTTAAGACACTTTTTTTTAAAGGTAGTAAACTGACTAAAAGTTGTGGGTTTTCTTTTTGCATTGTCAGTAGAAAAAAGAAAGGTTATCTGGAATTTGGTTCTGATTTTCTCATTATAATTTTCCTCTTTTAGCTTTGTTAATAAAGTTTTTCTTGTATGTTTTCAAGTTTAAATTTGCTTTGTTTCTCTTTCTTTTTTTTAATCCTATCTCACAATGAAAATAAAACCCCCACATTGGCTGGGAAAGACCAAATTAATCCCACGACACACAAACAAGGGCAGAGAGGAGAGGAAGAGTGCAGTGTGCCTTGTGGAAAGATGATAGTCAAGTGATTTCACTGCAAGTGAAGTAGATGTTCAGGATGTGTTTTCTGTATTGTTTATAAAAGAAGCTGCAATACTAGCATAAACCCAAACTGATTCTGGCTTTTTCCCTTGAAACCAAAATAAATGCAGAGAGGTTTCACCAATTTTTTTCACGATTTTTCAGATGCACTTTTGAGACTTAAGTGGTCCCAATTCTGACACGATTTAACTTGACATAACACCATTGCAGTCAATAGGCTATTTGACTTACATCACTAGAAGACCTGGCCCATTTATTGTCTCTCTCAGTTTAAGATCAATTTGCATATACTTGCAAGTAAAGTATCAAATACTGCTTACCCTTATAAACCCTGGCTGAAAGTTTGCAAATATTATCTGAGTTTACATATATAGGTATACGCATAAATACACGGAGTTACAATTATCACTATCTTACCTGGGGTGAAAAAATCTCCAACAATTAGGGATTCAAGTTTCAGGAACAGAAGCAGTAAAACTAGGAGTCTATAATTTATTGATTTTTTATTATTATTCTCTTTGCTCTATGCCATATGACCCTTTTATCTATTTCTTTCTATATTGGCCATACCTTCGGTCAGCATGCAGGATATTGACCTATTTTTGCAAAGATCCTGCTATCAAGCAAAAGAGTGTGTATCTCTGCGAGGAAAGAAGTGGAAATAATTAAAATCATTTACAAGAATGTGGCAATGTAATATTCATAAAGCTGAAACTATTTCCCTTATTATTTTTCCTTATTCTGCAGCTCTAGCAGTTCTTTCATGGGCAACCCTTGTGTTTCTGCATTGGCCAGAGCAGCCAGGACTTTGTCATCTCAGGTTTAATTTATGGTTAATCTTTTCTCCAGAGGCCCTTCCTCTGCTTTCAATTTGGTTAAACACCAGATAATCCTCCCATCATAGATAGCAGTTCACAGAACAAGCAGTTGCTGCCAATGTGTAGCTTGCAGTGTGTCCATTAATTCATGGAGTAGTTCCTTTGTTTTTAGTTTTGGGGTGTTTTTTTTAATCTTGCAATAATATTGGCAGAGGCTGTTCATTACTACTTCCAATATATTGCTGCACACTTGTCCTTATGCACATATGTAATTGTAATTTATAATTATATTTAGCATTGAAAAGTACTCTCTACTTATTATTGTCTCCTAATTCTCCATTTTTCCTTCCTAGATACCACAGTTCTTGCTGTATTACATAACTTAAAACATGTTACTCATAGCCAAAACCATATGCGAAAAAAGTTAAACAATCATGTTCCCAACAGTACCGTTACAATATTTCACTGACTTTCACCAAATAAGCAATGTTCCAAGTAGCCTAGCCCACAGATCCATTGCTGTAGAGAAGTTGCTTTGCTTTTCACTCCAGAAGAAACCAGACAGGTTTAATTAATCAAAGCTCAACCATTTTGCTCTTTGAAAGCAAATAATCAGAAAATCAAGTATAAGACTTTATAAGATGGAATTTTCTTCTCAAGGCCTGTGTGTTCCTCCTGACAGACCTGTATTACAGATGATTCGCTTCTTAAAAGGAATAATATTCTCAAAGCATTTCTATAGGAATAGGAAATAACTTTCTGTATCTTCTCTTGATTTCCACAACAGTACTCTTCCCTTGGCACAAGAAAAACTTAGAACTTTTGAGTAGTGTTATTTCATTATAAGTACCTGTAAGATTCTACCAGATCCTTATTATATTAGCAGCTGTCTAAATATAAAATGATACAGTTGCTATCTGATAGATACTTTCCAGACACAGGAAACTTACCTCTGGTATAAGGACCACATTCAATAAGTATAGGAAATTAGAGAAGACATAGAATAAAACCTCCAAAGAGACTCAAAATATAAATCCTTTGTGGGCATGTATAGCCATTGTCTCAAAAGGCTTTTTAAAAGGACAGTATATTTTAAAAGGATAGTCTTTTTAAAAGGACAGAGTCTGTGCATAGAGCTCAAAGAGATAATTTTATATGTCATGTATGATAAAACTACAGAAAAATCAAGAGAAAGAGACCTACAAATTAATATTAATCTAGTTTCCCTTCAATCAATAGGATTCCTACTCTAGTAGGGAAGCAGGTGAAACATGTTCTGAATTCCAGCACAGTACACAGATCATTTCTGGGTAAAAATAAAACCCAAACAATCTTGCAACAAAACTCAGCATCACCAAAAGCACCTCTTCATTTAGCTTCAGTCCTTTTACTGATTGCCAAAAGCATATTCCCTTTAATAAAATATAGAATTAAACCAGAAAATACTGAAACCAAAAAACAAGTATCCATAAACATCAATAACTTTGAGTAAGATCTGTACACAATGAGTTCTCCATCTGCTATCTAACAGAATTTCCAGTAGAATAAAGGTTTGTTGTTTGTTTTCTTCTTTCTTTTCCAGAAAAAAACCCGCAACTTTTATGAAGAGAAGACATATAAGAAAAAGACAATCATAACAATGTTTTTTTGCTGTTGCTGAACAACAAGTTCACAATTCTGGGATGCAGTAAACAAAATCTCAGGTACTAAATTATCTTGAATGTTATTTCTGATGGAAACTCTTTACGCATTTTGTTCCTCTATGAATATTTTTGTAAAATTTTTTCTCTTTGATAATGTGTTTTAGAACATCCTGAAAATACTGTTTCAATAATGTTTGGCTTCATAAAAACACTGAAATGAAAATGTGTACAAATCATTAACTTTATGCTTAAGAAAAGACCAGAAGGTCCTTTGCAAAAGCCACTAGGATTTTTTAGGTTAATGAAAGCATATAGAGGTTGTTCATTATGAATCCTCTGCATTTCAAGAGCAAAATAGTCATTCAGCATTTCAACAAACAAAAATCTTTATAACACAAAATATTATATCAATTCATAACCTTATAATTATTTTAAACTCACTGTTGATCTTACAAGAAAAATAACAATCAGCATTTGAGAGACTACCAAAGACGGAAGGGAATGTATAAACATACCAACTAGTTGTCAAATAGATCAGAAGAGTGCAAATTAAAATTAGGAGTACTTACAAATCACTTTTACTATTTATTATTTTATTTTCTTAACAAAAACAAAATTGAAATTAGTAAGCAGCATCATGGGTCTGAATTTCTGGTGGGGAACAGAGAAGGACAGGAAAATCCACATGATAAGGTGAAAAAATTGAGTGAAGCAGTTAGAACACTCACATTTCATATAAAATACCTTCATAAAGATTATATTTTCTTTCTTTAGTTGCAAAGCTATCAGCATTTGAAATAATAAATATTCAAATGTCATTTAAGATGTCTGAATTGCCTATTGGGATTTACAGAGTGCTATAGATTTTATTAATGAAAAAATTATAAAAAATTTCCTCAATGAAAATGAAATTTTTCATTAATGAAAAAGTAGCAAGACATATATTTGTGGAGACTGAGCTATTCTGTGACTTTGTTGTAAATAACACTAAAAGAAAGACATTGAGGGGCTGGAGTGAGTCCAGAGAAAGGCAGCAGAGCTGCAGGAGGGCTTGGAGCACATCTGATGTGGAGCATGAGGGAGCTGAGCATGTTTAGCCTGGAGAAGAGGTGGCTCAGAGATGATCTTGTCACTCTCTAAAACTCCCTGACAGGAGGATTGTAGCCCAGTGGGGGTTGAGCTCTTTGGCCAAGTAGAAGGGGATAGGTCAGGAAAAAGTGGCCTCAAATTGCACCAGAAGAGACTTAGATTGGACATTAGGAAAATTTTTTTCACTGAAGGGACTGTCCAGGCCTGGAACAGGCTGCCCAGAGAATGGTGAAGTTATAGGCACTTGGGGACATGATTTAGTAGTGGCCTTGCCAGTGCTGGGGGAATGGTTGCCCTTGATAGTGTTTAAGGGTCTTTTCCAACCTAAATCATTCTATGATAAGAAAGAGGACTAGATCATCTTCTTTATCTATATATCAGCATATTTACAGCTCTCTAAGATATCAAAGAAATTTAAGAGAGAGAGAGAGAGAAAGAGAGAGAGAGAGGTGGAAACAATAATGAACAAAGCAGAATTCCAAGGAAAATAAGGGGTTTGACATGGTACAGAAATTCCTGGTGCTGGAAATCATATAGAAAAAAAGAAACCACCACAGCACAAGAAAGACATTCCAGCACAAACACAGACAAAAGATTGGCAGTAAATATGGTCAGAGTTTGCTTTAGCAGTGCCCCGGTGGAGATTTTGCTTAAAGCACCAGTTTCACAGCAGCAGTTCCAGGATTTAATAGCCCAGAGCCAAAAGGAGAAGGAAGAACATTAACCTTTACTCAGCAATATGTGCTGGACTAAAAGAATGTGCTGTTGCAACTTATTTGTAGATTTAACTTTTGGTTCTTTTGGTTTTATTTTTTTTCTGATCGAAAATATCAATATCTAGTGCCCAAAGCAAAAAGATGTGAGTTCTAGTACTCTGTTTCAAATTATCAATATGGATGCTTTATATTTTTTTAGTATTTTAGGTCTGAAAATCATGTTTATTCCTTTCTACCTCCAAAACAGCAAAACAACCCCGAAAGCTGATGTACAGTCTCTTTACAGGACAGTATCAAATCATACCTGACAGCAACAGAACAGAGTTACAGAACTCCTTCAGACACAGCTGGTGAAGTATCAAGATGGTCATGACAAAACTGAACAACATATTACATCATTTTCATTTTTATTGTTAACTACCCTGAAATATTGCAATTAAATAAAGAAAAATAGCTGAAATTAAAATAAGGATGCTTCACATTGTTCACAGGTTGACATGCAACATGGATAAAATCAAAGAGAATTTTTTTTCTGTCAAGGACGGCGTAATAGAATGTACAGCTAACAACACTAGTCATAAATTCCAGTTCTTTACATTACAGTTTGTTCAGCTACATAGTCTTCCACACAGTTGTGTATAAAACTTAACATGATGACTCTTTGACATTTTTAACCAATGAGTCCTTCATAGCTTATGCGAATTTTTTAGAAGTGGAAAAATATAGTACTGTGATTATTTTTATAAAGCATCAATCTGGTTTGTAACAGAACTGACTAACATGGATCCAGATTTCATTTTGAAACACGCAGCAAGTCACCTCAACATTTCATTTATTCAGTTAAAGGGATCCATGGGCTAAAGTCAATATGACTATATCCATACTTTTCAAATTAGTTTTATATATATACATTTGGGATTATCATTTCCTGAAGACTTCCTTCTCTTTCATGGATTTCACCTAAATTAGAATTCATTTTAGACAACAAAAATGGATAAACAATACTTACTTTAGAAAATAATTACAAGAATCAAAAAATGGTAATTTGAAAGAATAAAAGATATTATCTTTTAGAGATTTTTTTCTGATCATTCTCATTCTGCTTCTGTCAGAAACTGTATTCCAGATCTAGCCTTTGGTAGGTTGAGAGGAATCCCTAATAGTCTTGAACAAAGTTCAAGAAGGAAAGAAATATTTTGCAAATGGCATACTCATAACAATCTCTATCAGTCAAACTTCTATAAATTCTTGATGTCAACTGCAGCTGAAAATGCACATATCTGCTTCACATTTATTTTAGATGATCACCTACAATCTTGACAGCACAAAGAGAAACTGCCCTCACATTAAAATTCCCCCAATATTAAAATCAACTCCATAATTCTAAGAACTGTAGGAAATCTTTTGTCATTCGTGGAACTATCAAATTAATATCCTGGCCATATTAAATAATTTATTTCAAGTTCTATTTGTCACTGTACTAATTACTTCCTTTAAATCATGGAGATAAAATATAATACAGCTATAAATATATCTGTGTTACAAAATACAAAGAATTTGATAAAAATCATATAAACTTCAAAATGAAGAAGAAAATGCTTGACTTTCCATCTCTGATTTTTTGATAACATGATTTAATTTATTATTATAAGCACAACTTGGCTTCAGTTAGAGAAAGGACTTGAATACCATGTAACATTTTCAATTTAAGTATAAGAGAGGAAAGAAGCAGTAATTTGGCACATACTTTCTTTTTAAGTAAGTTTCTTTAAAAGTAATGAATTTAGAAGGCAGAAAAAAATAGAAGCTAAAGTAGTTGAAAGCACACAGTGCCCTAATTTTGAAGCTTGTTTAGAAATTTTCACAAAATACTGTAGTCAAAGGAAAGGCATTGCTGTGTATTGCATGTAATTTTTTTATTTCTCCATTATCAATTTTAATAATTTAAAAATAAAAATACCCTACTTGAAAAAGGTTTCAAGAAACACAAACTAGTACATTAGTCCAAAATAGATTTATATTTTCTGTTAAAACAAGCGCCCTCCCACAAACACTTCCTTGGAAAGCAACTGATTCCACTTTGTCTTGAAATTAGGATACACAGATCACCCTGAAATCTTATTCAAAATCAGCCTAATTATGTGTTCATGGATATAACATCCTTCCAGAGATTGCCTTCAGAAAGATGTGCTAGGAAGGAAGTAAAAAATGACAATTGAAGGCATCCTCTCGCTCATTAAAACACCTATTTCGTAATTTTTTATTGAAGCTGTAGCCAGTTCAAGACTTTTCTCATATATTTATGAAAAGCAGAAGTCAGTACTGTGATATATAAGCTCATATTATGAAATAGTCCAAAAATATTAAAATAGAAATATTTCTCCCACTTCTGGGCAAATTTCTAATATTGCCCCCAGAAAAGGAGAATTAAGATTTCTGTTGTGCTTTGGTTAACAATTTGATTTCACTCTCTGTGATGAAACTACATTTTCTGTTTTGCAAGGGGTGTCTGCTGGTTACTTAACAAAGTATTTTCAAATTGCTTTGTGATTTTTGTATGAGAAGTGCAAATTTTGAGTAGTGCAATAAAGGGATAACATTAGATTTATCTCTGCTCTCACCTCCAGCAAAAAAAAAACTCTTAAGATGTATTTTTCTTTGCCTTTCATCATAGTTTCCAGACGTAAAGTTTTCAGGATGTATCAGGTAAATATACAGCAACTGCACAAGAGAACACAAAAGCAATGTATCTTTTCAGTTGCTGTCTATTAAAATAGGATTTAACTCCATAAACATACCTGTATCTATACAATATTTTTTGCCTTGATATTCACTACAAAATGTCTCTACAGCATTTTCTTCCATGTTCATTTAGTGATCATTATTATTTATGTTAAGCGTGCAACAAATGAATGGAAAAGGTAGAATTCTAAGCTTTCTATACAATTAACAAACATGAAAAGATTACCCTTACAATTTTGCCATTCAGCTAGAGTTTAAACTCTGAATTTATCTTAAGAAAGACAAATGTGAAATGTGTTAAATAATAAATAGCATTTTTAGTTACTCAATATTCAACTTTGTTCCTAAATTTTAGCCTAATTTTACTCTATTTAGCATAGTCTATGTGGATAGATTATTTTCCAGTTTTATTTGCGAACATAAAAATTCTTCAAGTTAGATTATATTCATATATGAATACGGAAGCAAAGTTCAAATCAACTTGAATCAATCCTAAAAAGCCAAGAAGTTTTATCAAGCAACTTCTGGAGAAAAGAAAACAGTAACAACTTTGTAGCTTCATTTCAGGATAACAAATGCAGAAGATCGATAAAACAGTACTTTCCCATTTTATCTGCACATGCATTAAGCTGTATGAATCCAAAGAAGCCAAGTAATATAAACAGAAACTGGTAAAAACCAAACAAGCACATAGGATGTACAATCAATGAAGAAAACTGCTAAAAAATAAAGGTCTTACAACCAAGAAAAATAATACTTTTATTCCCCAAATGTATTCAGAAGTTATCACCTGCAGGAATAGCGTACCTCATCTAGTACTTGATCGCACATATCTTTAGGCCTTCAGCCACATCAAATGCCAGTGTTTTAGAATTATATTCCAAATATGATAATATTTTAAAATGCTTCATTTTATCTGTTTGCATATTATCTCCTTTTCTGACTTCTTTGACAAGCATCTCTGTAACAAAGAATGCTGACATTTGCAAGACACATATTAATCAGAAAACTTTGAGAAACATCAAAGAAATTTTGTATCAGGATACATAGGCTTAAGGGAAAAGAGGTTTTCAGTACAGTCTTTCTGTGAAGAGTCAATCCACACTTATGAACATATAAAAGGTAACAGCAGAAGAAAATATTGGACCACTTAAAGAACAGAGAGGCCAATCTCTGTCTTCTCTGCTGCTATAACCCCAAAAACACCTCCAGGCTTTAGAAAAGGCTTGTTTGGGCTATTATTAGTACGATGTGGAATTTTTCCCTTTAGTTCATTGTTTCCCAAGGCATTCAAGATATTGCTACATAAAATTCATGTTCCACAAAATGTAAGGACTTTTCTGGTAGCTCACATGTACAGGCTTGATAGACTGTCTCCTGCTCCAAACAAGCTGTAGCTTACTTGTATTTCTTTGAGCAGCAGAAGAAGGAAAAGCTGATAATACAGCAGGATTTTTTTCATTAAGCTGGAGTAGACTAGGAGATTTGTACCACCACTTTCTGTGCTACTGCTTGTCCAGGAAAGTGCATGTGGATTGCAGAACCACTTTCCCCAAACACTGAATTTAATAAATTTTTTTTGGAGAAATAGGCAGAGAATGAAAGGAAACAGACTTATAAAACAATAGCAAGAAAAGAAATAACTTCTAAATGCCTTTTCCTTTCTCAACTATTTTCCTTTGTTTTCATTAATAAGTTGTTTTATTACACTTTTGCTTTGCACTTTGCACAGCCATTTTGTTCCTAGGACTCTGTCCTGGTTTAGGGAAAATTTGGGAGAGACTCTCCAAAGGGGGCCCCTCTAGAAAACAAACCCACATGGCCTCTCCCCCCACACCAGTCCAGGAAGAATTCCTCAGAGAGAAGTGGAAAGAACCTGTTTATTTAACAGACACAGAAACCCCCAATACACAAAATGAACAATACTAGGTGGTACCAGTCTTTCACTGCTCTGAAAAAGATGACAAATTCAGAAAGAATCTCTCAGGGGTGGTCGCTCGGTTATCAATCCCTCCGGCACTGGGGCAGCTGCTGCAGCCACAGGATGTAGACTTTCGATGTTTCCAGGTCCCAGTCCAGAGCAGGTTCAAGTAGGTCCAAAAAGGAAAGGAGAAACCGTCCAGGAAGAATTTGGACTGTTAGGTAAACTAGCTAATTAGCAAGCAGAAGCAAAGCAGAAGCAAGAGCAAGAGCTAGAGCAAAAAGCAAAAGCAAGAAAGCAAAAAAAGCACTGGTATTGCCCGTCTCTGTGTCCCGCCGGCCTTGGGGGAGAGGTTGATAGCAAAAAACCAAAACAAAACATTCGCTCTTCAGACACAGCATTAAAGGCACAGAACATGATTTCCAGCAAAAATAGCACACACGAATGGGGATACAAACATCATAACGTCACCCTAGGACAGACTCTTTTAGAATTAAGATTTACTTTGGACAAGAGGCTAATGAGGCTGGCAGCAATATTGTAATTCTGTGTGGAAATGACAGAAGACATTGCTTCCACCATTAAAGAGACCAAATTTCAATACCTGATTACACAATTACTTTCATTACACATTGGAGAAATTTGTTTGCCTATGTCCATATGAACAAACTTTATCTTCTGGGTATGGAGAAATTCGGTTCTCTCCAAAGAGTAGCTATCAGGTTCATCCATCCTCTGTTGAATTACAGCCCTCACAGACAGAAGCAAAGTGTTGACATAGTGAAGAAAGAGCTTTAGCACAAGGTTTTGATAGGAAGAAGGAGAAAGGGGAGAAACCTGTCCCTGTAATATTATTTTGGGCAGAAATAAATAAAACAAATCAGGATATTGAAATATGTCAATCATGTAGACACAGACTTGGCAAACATCACTATGCTAAAAGGCCAGTAAAACAAATAATTAACTTGAAATCACCTAGGACGTAGCCAGAGTCTTTAAAGATATACTTAATTCTCTTATTCCATTAATAAACTGTGATCATATTTGTTTGTTTTCCTGCTCTAAAAGAAGGAACACTACAGAACCAGGGACATCTCCTGATGTGTGAGATTATCCCTACTGATTCCTATGAGTTACTGCAAAGCTATTTTTTTGATGCTAATATCCTTAGTAAATTCTGAAAATCAGTACTATTAGGCTTTATCTTTTATCATTTTATCATTTTCAACCTAAGATGTAGCTTCACAGATTTCATCTTTGAACACAAAAATAAATAATCTATGTAGTATGTTAAAGGTTATGTGCTGTTCCTTAGGTCAGTACAGTTCTGACAACAATTAAGTAACAGTAATGTTGGCTTTTTCATTGCCTGTTGTTTTTACTAAGTAGCATATTCAGAGGACATTTATTACATTTAAATTCATTAGGTCAAAATACTCTCTAGAGACTGATTTTTAAAATAATATGCATCTTTCCCATGCACAATTGTAAAGAAACACTGCCCTCTTATGTCAAGAAGAGGATGAATTTCCATATGGATGAATTTCCATAGAGACTCAATTTGGAAAACCAAACTGGATTAGAATAGATAAAAAATGCTATTTTTTTATAGAAAGAAGACCATGTGCTATATATTTGAAAATGTTAATTTCCTTTTTTGTTCTTTCTACTTGTTGGGGGTTGGGTTGCTTTCTTGTAGAATTTTTTCCCAAAAAAACTTGCTAGGAAGCTGATTGCTGAGTGCTTGTGGGGACTTAAAGGTATTTGGAAGAGACAAAGGAGGTAACTGTCAAGGAGAGGGTGGCACCAACTGCACCTCTCTCTTGGGGGCTCGGAGAGAACAGTGAGGGTTCAGTCTTTGACTCCGGGAAGATCTCACCAGACCTCACCTAGAGCTGAGCTCAGAGTGACTTCTGCAGGTCCCCCAGGAATTCAGACCCTGGTCTCTCTTCATGCTCTGCCAGGTGCTGCCGCTCCTTTGCCCTGCACCGACAGTTGCTTTGGTTTTGCTCTGGGTCTCTCCACGCCATTTCTCCTGCCTGTCAGGACGTCTCCTGCAGCTTCAACTACTGCTGCCAAGCTTTGGATTCATCTTGTCCCTCGGGACCACTGCTCGCACCCCCTGGAAATGTGCCAGCATCGGAGAAAATTTGTGACTGTTTCCTAACTCTGCTTATTGCTAATACTATAGTTATTGATATTTTGTTCATCTTGTTAGACTCATCAGTAAAGAACTGTTTTTCTTATACCAAATTCTTTGCCTGGGAGCCCCTTTAATTCCAAAATTATAGCAATTTGGAGAGAGGAAGTTTACTTTCTCCATTGCAAGAGAAAGACTCCTGCTTTTCCTAGCAGGCATACTAACTGTCTTCAAACTAAGACACTACTCAATCAGTAAAATTTCTCTTTTCACCAGTTCAAAAAGACATTTAAGAGCCCCTAAAAATTGGTGATATATTTCAACAGTTTTGCTTTATAAACAAGCGCATCAAATTCTAATTACTTTCTTGTGTGAGTAGACCTGCTTATGATAAAAATTTCACAAATCCAAGTTCTAGTTTTTCCTTCCTTAGAGCTTTATGTATGGTCATCTCTGATTATTACTGTTGTGTTATTTTGGCACCTTTACCCATTTACCTACATTTTCTAATATTTTGGTTTTTTCAGAGAGAAGAGTACTTAATATCTTGTGCAAATCTAAGAGCTTTACCAACATTTGAAAATGGAGCAATATTAATTTTTAAATAAAAAGCAATATTTAATTTTTTAAATAGTATCATTCACCCAGCCTGCTTTGAAAATTCACTGTCTAAAATGTGCTTCCGACATGGAAATAGAAAACCTACTCTGTGGGTCTACTAGACCATTTCACTAACACAGTTATCATCAAAGTGATCAACACAGAGAAAAAAACATCCTCACTGCTTTTGCCAAGGAAAATAAATTTACAAAATAGCTTTATACACAAAATTCTGTACCTAAGATACCTCCTAAAAAACATGCAAAAGATTCCTATCTATAAGGAAAAGATCAGTCAGGCTTCACAAGCTAAATTTTATAAACTAAAATCTAAATGACTTTTAAGGTATTTTTATATACAATGTTTTCCTCTAAAGCAATTTTCCTGCACTATTTAACTAAGATATTTTTGATGGCATTTGTATCCCATTCCTTCAAAGATTTTGAATTTAACTTTACTCAGTAAAACCTTTGAGACATAACTCTTTGGCTTAAAATATTCTAACAAAGCACCTCATTACCTCCATAAGTGGTATTTTCCATGAACGAGACCTTTCTGCTGATGTGCACAAATACTGCCAACTTCAGGATAAAATTTTTAAAATTTAAATAAAATGTGATAAACACCAAGTTCTGTGCCAATATATTTAAAAATTATATAAAGGCACCATAATTAAATTTCAAAATAAATCCCCCACATTAGATCATCTTTTCAGTAATTGTTAATATTCATTCTGTAATTTTGAATTTGAACTCCTTTTAAAAAAATGATAACCAAATGACATTAATTGAATGTCAATTTAAATACATAGTTTCAAACTGGTCTTATATGAATCTACAGAAAGTCTATTTCACATGTGTTCGGCTTTTAGTCTCATGTTTACTTCCAGAAGTTTTTAGATAAGTAATTTCAACATACATAAAGCATATGAAAAAAGTGGCATAATTTTCTTCCTGGATTTTTGTTTCCATAAAACAGTAAAAAAATCTATCTTGTGGTTGCCTCCAAGCCCCCTGCAAATTGCAGATTACAGACTCTCAGAAAACTCTACAAAGAATAAATATAGGACAAAGGGTGTCTTATTTTTCTGGTCTTCATCTTGCTGTTCTCAGCAAGTAGTAGGACTGTATTTTACTTCATATAGTTTCATACTGGCATTCAATGCTGGATCTAAACAATCCTTTCCTCCCACTGCATCATAGGATTATAGTGTTACAGAGCATCATAAGACTTTGGAAAATAATGTTAAAAATAATCGCATGAAATATTTCAAGGTTTTTAAAGTAGAAATCCAAGAGTATTCCAGTCAATATTCCTGGAGAACATGACATCTTTCACATAGTGCATGTCAGCATTTTTAAGCTTCAAAAAATTCTAAAATTATAATTTTATGAAAAGCTATTCTTCTAAATATACTCCTTGAGGAATATATTTGGACTCCAAAGAAACAAGGGAGAAGAACAAGAAAAAAAAAAAAAAAGACTGGGAACTCATGTTAGAGAAAGGTCAAATATATATATTTTGACAATGCAAATTTTTTTTAACAAGCTTTTATGAATAAAGAATGTGAAATTGTAATACTTACTAGTAATAAGTAATAAAAGAAATTAATTTGAAACAACCAGAATAAATATGTATATGGTCAGAGAAATAGGGAAAACTAATATTGAAACAGTGAGACGAGAGAGCTGCCAGCAAATTCATAAAGACTTTGACTCCAAGATAAAAAAATTATATCAATATTTGAGGGGTTAGAGAACTAAAATACTTTCAATAGATAGTTGGGGATTTAAAAAACAAAACAAAACCAAATCAAACCAAACCAAACCAAACCAAACCAAACCAAACCAAACCAAACCAAACCAAACCAAACCAAACCAAACCAAACCAAACCAAACCAAACCAGAGTTATGCTTTGAGGTTAAAAAAGCAAGCAAACAAAGGTCTGTCCAACTTCTATTATTTAACCTAATCCTATCCCTTTTAGGAAAGGCCAACAGGGTAAAAAACCAAAAAAACCCACATACACAAAATAAAATAAAAAACCCAAAAAAAAGACATCATGCCCTTGTCATATTTAATAAAATGCCTGCTATGAGTCTCAGTAAAGTTGTTCTCCAGTGTGATAAATTTGAAGTGCAATTTAGGTTTTTATTCTTTCCCTGCTCTTAAATATAAGACTAAGGCAAACTGACAAATAGGCAAACTGGAAGGTAGACTGTTAGGCTGATTATGTAACAAGGAAGAGTTGGCAATTACAGTCCTTTCTCATCAGTTGTAAGCCTTTACAAAGCACAACATTCAGCCCAATGGCAGCATGCAAATGTAAAGTCACTATTTTTAATGGGTCTCGTGAAATTATTGCATCACAAAGATCCTTTTGGTTCTTATTAAATTTTTACTTGCAAAATTAATTGAAAAATTCATGTAAATTAATAAATTGAAGATATTTATATTGATAATAATTATGGATGATTTTTGTCATGGGTTGCAATGTAAAATATAATCGGGGGTGTGTTATTCTATTACCATCCATTGGAATTGGGATGGAGGGTAGTGATGTGATCTTCTGTTGAGAAGCCAGCTGATAAGAAACCATCAAGAGCAGTTTCCTTATCTCTTCCATGACCCATCCTCCCTCCCAGGATAGGTCTTCTGCTAATGGGCCATTAAGTCCACTGATAAACTTCCATCATCCCATTGGGAAATGCTCCAGCCGGGAGGGGGGGGCTGCGGAACCAAGCCCCTCTACCTGGATAAAAACCTGAGACTTGGAACACCAAGTCAGCCTTTGCCACTGGACTCCCAGAGGAAGAACAGGCTCATCCATCACCACTGGCTTTTCAGCGGAGGGTTGCACCTTTTCTCCAGGACAGGGCAACAACTGCTACTCCAGGAGGACTGCAGCCACCATTGCAAGTAGACTGCTACCAACAGGGTGTCAGGTTGTATTCTGACTCTGTCAGTGGTTTTCTTTTTCCTTATTGAATTTATTTTGTTTCCTTTTTATTTTCCCTTTTTCTAATAAATTGTATTTCTGACTTGGGGTGTCTCACTGGTTTTGCTTCTCAAACCAGAACAAGTAACAACATCAGTAAAAGCAAAGGGGTATTGCTTTTGGATGACCACGATTATTATCTGGTGCAGAGGAGTAGTCACCAGGAGGCTAGTAATGAACAGGCTGACAGTTGTGTTAGGACAAAGATTTGTGAGGGTGGTAAGAGAAGCACTGACTGTGCTGGGAAGGCTTTGGCCATTCACAGGGAATGGAGTAACCACACTCATACAAACAAGGTCATTAACAAGTACAGCTAAGAAACTTTCTTTAGGGGAGCAACATTAGGCAAGTAAGATTTACCTTCAAAAGTCGTGACTGCCCTTGAGGTGCAGCAGGCAGGATAGTGCTGATTAAAGGATTTATGTATTATATAAATTATACACATTAATCATTATATGAAGTATAAAACTATTAACATGATAATAGATAAAATAATGTATCTATGTATAAAAGAGAAAAATACGTATTCATACATCTTTATATAGTCCTTCGTACACATCTGTATATGTCTATGTGTAAGATGTGTATACACAGGACAAAAAAATTGGGACCAGGAAGATAAAGTTGGGGCAGTTGAGCCTGGATTTAATGGTGGAATTGGGGATTAGTTTAGAAGTGATAGAGGATAAAATAGCTATCAAATTGTGTCCCTTGCACCTAGCTGATGAGGAAAGGATTAACCCTGAGGTATGGTAGACCCCGGAGACAACCAGAAAATTAAATATTGTCCCATTTGCAGTTACAATAAGAAACCCGGAGGTACACATAAGGATTAAGCAGTACCCTTTATCTGAGGAAGGAAAATGGGGACTGAAGCCTGAAATTGAAAGATTGATTAAACAAGGGTTACTAGATCACTGCCTGTCTCCATTCAACACACCCATTCTGCCTGTGAAAAAGGCAGATGGGAAATATAGATTGGTACATGACTTAAGAGAAATCAATAAAAGAACAGTTGCAAGATTCCCTGTAGTAGCCAATCCACATACACTACTGAGTCAACTGGGACCTGAGGACCAGTGGTATAGTGTCATAGATTTGAAAGATGCATTCTGGGCCTGCCCGTTGAGAGAAGATTGTAGAGATTACTTTGCATTTGAGTGGGAAGATCCAGATACACGGAGAAAGCAACAACTGAAGTGGACTGTACTACCCCAAGGATTCACAGAGTCC
>VZTB01000283.1:4095-87821 GCA_013397245.1 Thryothorus ludovicianus
GTTATTATTCTGTAAAAAGTTGTTCTTACTGATTAGATGGAACTTCAGTTTTACTGAAGAACTTCATGAAGCAAAAGCATAATTTAATTACTTTAGCCATGTGAATAACAGTTTGAGAATGTGTTCTTTCTCAGGTTACAGAAATTTACTTTGCTTCATTTTCACCCAAATACCTGTCATTATAGATATTTTTGTACAGTTTTTTCTAAAATACAGAGAATAATTGACTCCTGCATGTACTTGTGTTGTTGTGCATTTTTCCTTAATAAAATAGATAATATATTTAAATTTACTGTTTCTAATATTGTTTGTATAAGTTTTACCAGAAAGGTTTGAAAATGCAGATGAAGATTAAGGCAAACAATTGGAAATATGTATCTTTATCATGAGGTGACCGTTAGCTGTTTGTAAGTAGGCCTAGAAATTATTCTGTGTTTGAGGGAGCTGCCAGTTTAGAGTCTGTGCCATGGGCAGCCCGTGTGGTAGCAGATCCTGCTGTAGTAGTCAGTTGGATTAGAAAAGTCCTCCTTTCCTAGGAACTCCAGTTGGAGCTTCTGGGTATGTGCTCAGCTTGGGCCTGGTACTCTAGAGGTCTAGGAGATGCTTTTTAATAATCTAAAAATGCAAAAATAATGCTTCTGGAACACTTGATTTGTGTTGTTTATATTGAAAGTATTAGATGAAAAATTGTGACAGCTGTGGATGTGGGCTGTGCTCTGATGCCCTGGTGATGTTTTAAATATCCGTGTTGTGGATGAACCTTTGCAGCTGAGAGGTGAGATGTCAGTTGATGTTTCCACAGCAACTTTAAATATTGCTTTTTTGAAGAAGTTTGAGACCACTTAACTGCAAACTATTTCTTCTGCTTAAACTCATCACATTAACTTTGTAATTACTTTTTCTTTCTGAAACAGGAGGGAAGGACAGAAGAAGTGGCCTCATTCTGACGATTCCATTATGCCTTGAACAGACGAGTATGGATGAGCTGAGTGTCACACTAGACTATCTCCTGAGTATACCAAGGTGATTTGGAAGGCATTCTGTTCAGAGCTGGTTTTGGTTTTTTTCCAGTTGTAGGAGGGATCTTTCTCTTGTTTTTGCTTGTATTTGCTCTTCTTTACCAAATTAATTTTATGTAAATGTTTGTTTAGAATGTGATACTGTTTGGCTGAATTAGAAACACACATCCCAATAAGCTACAGGATGTGTACTAAGGCTTGTCTGTGTCCTTTTATGTCCTTATATTCTCCTTTCTTGGGGTAGCTTTTTTCTTAATTTCTTTTTAATGACAATGCACTTAAATTGCTAAGTAAATTAATGAGCCGTTCCAATCAAACTCCTGAGCTTGCAAGGACAGCTTTGCCCATTGCCCCTTCTGTGCTATGTGCCTAAGCTTTGTAGCTTGTAGGACTTCAGCTTAAAAGTGCACTAAGTTTAAAAATATACAGTCTTACTGAAGTTAGTGAGCATCTCGTGTTACTGCTTGAATGTGCTGCCTGACAACTTGAGTATTTTGTCATCCTTAAATGCTGTAAATTGTTCTTCAAGTTTTGTGCATGTGCTACTGCCGGCTTATAGGGACAGTTTTTGGTCCTGGCTTAGTTACCTGTATTACTATTTTCTTAAGATCCAGGGATTGATCTTTATCATATTTTTTTCTCTCATGTGCCACTGCTTAATAAAGAAGTCTTTCAGATAAATGTTTGCTTTTATATCTTTTCAAATTTCTGTTCTGGAAACAGAGCAACAATGGCATAACTAAAGATATCCAGTGTGCTTTGCATATTGTAATCTATAAATGTTTGTAAAACACAGTTAAAGAATTAAATGTTGGAGGTTTTTGGTAGATAAGACTTTAAAAAATCTTGATTAGTGAGAGAGAAGCAAAGAATAAACTCAAATTATTTAAAAGTAAAACATCAGTAGGTATATGAGTATGCTGCACAACACTTTGATTGTGTAAGTTTTAGAGTTTTTCAAACAGCTTGTTGTCTTTTGTAAAGTGATGAAACACCAAATGGTCATCCACACAAGTCATGTCATTGACTTAAGGACTTGGCCATGTTTATGGAACAGATGCAGGCATTCTTGTTCTAGTAAGCATTAATTATTCCACAGTCTCATCTTGATGTATGTCTTTACATATATTAGTGTAACAATAACTGACTAAAAGCTGAACTAAAGTGCTCTTTGTAGTCAGTAGAAACTGGGAAATCTGTTTGGAAGTGAAGTCAGTGTTCCCACATTGAATGCTCTGTGTCAGTTGTGGAAAAAATGACCTCTCTTCTATGGTGGCAGTATGGAAAAATCCTTGTTGTTTTGGTTCACATGTTGTTTTTCAGTGGGAAATGCAGACTTTGGCCTAAGCACTTCTCTTTTTTTTTCTGGAAAGACTTGCTGAACAGTGTTTGGGAAAAATAGGGTTGAGGGGAGGGATATTGTCCCAAACCCAGATAGCTGTCCAAGCATCATTAGTCCTACTGTTTCCCCCAAGTTCCATGTGTAAGGTAACCTAATATGTTTGACTTTTAATTCAGTTGTGCATGGTATATGATGTAACTACAACTGGTTTGAGATCTGCAGTGTAGTGTGGATTGCTGGCTGTGTCCAAAATTTGAGAGACATAACTGCTTAAAGTGTCTTGGGTAGAATTTCTTTGGAATATGTGTGTAAAGACATTCTAAAATTTCAGATAACTTATTCCTAGTCTTGAAGTTATGTTATGCCTTTCTTTGATGGTATTTAAAATTCTTAGATTCTGAAGGGATCTGTTCAGAACTGAAGAAGAATAAAAGTGGCAACGTTACAATGTCTGTTCATACTAAAGTTTGCTTCCTTTGTTGTATTCTCTCTATTGTGGCTCAAATCATCAAGCTTTTTACTTTTTATTTTAACTTACAAACATTTACATTGCTATGTTTTTTAGAAGTGGTAGGTCACTTCTGAATTTGATAGGTTGTGTATTTTGTTGGGTTTGGGGGGTTTTAATAGGGTTAGTAGTAGAGGAGCAGATGCTGATACTGCTTGATTACAGGGAGCCAAATTATGTCTCAAGATGCTGTAGTAACACTCTTCACCTTATTCTTACAAACAACCATCTTGTGCCTTTTGAGTTGGTTTTCATTGGAAGTTGCACTCATGAAGCCTGAATGTTCAGACTGCTTCCAGAAAAATCATGTGTGTGATCTGAGAGGGTCCTTTAAACAGTCCATGAATACTTTTGAGTTTAACAGCCAAGTTTAATTTTTTTTTCCTAAATAGGCCAGTAAAGTGCCTTTTTTCTCCTTTTTTTTTTTTTTTTTTAAATCCAAGATGAATTTGTTTTCCACCCATACCTGATGAAGATCAGCTTAAACATGAAATATATAACAGTTAATTTCTTGTTGTGAAACATAATGCTTACTGTTTCATGACTTATTTTTTGTAAGCTAAGGAGATCACAAAAGTAGCTTTGTTTTGTAATTGCAGATTTGGGCAAGATTACATAATGCTTTCCTACCTCACGTAAATGTCATGGATTTTATTTGCTTATACTTTTGCCAATATAAGAATTTCAACCTAGGACGGGATATCTAGTGTGGTAACTAATGTTAAACCCTGGTCTCAATTGCAAGTCCTCTTCTGGATCCTCCTTGTGAAAACTGACATCCCTTTGTTTTCCTTATGACACTGTAAATTGATCTCTTTTCTGAGGATTTTGTCAAGTTAATGGTTATGAGACCTTTTCAGAGTTGCTACAGTTGAAAGAAATGCTTGTATTGTGAGATATAATTCAGTGCTACTGAAAAATGGCATTTTGTGATATTTAATAACATGCTGGATCATTAAAATTGGATGTTATTTTATAAATGAGTAAACTTAAGGTTTATAAGACAGTGTTTCTATAAGGAAAAAAGCTATGTGGTTGTATTTCATAGGTTTGAAATCCAAAGTTGTCATGATGTGTAACTTGCTAGAGTAAATTTTATGTTTTTCTAAGTGTTCTTTGGTTATTTTCTTTTAGTGAGAAGTGTAAAGCTCGAGGATTCACTGTGATAGTGGATGGCAGAAAATCTCAATGGAACGTGGTAAAGACGGTTGTGTTAATGCTCCAGGTAAATAAATATTTATACAGTCATGGCTGATCAGTTTTATGAATGTGAAACCAATGACTGTGTTGTTGTAGAGACAGTAATTTACTTAAAATGTGGTTCTGTGACAAGTCCTGTGCAGCAGGATAAATTCTGAAAAGCAGATGCTACAGCTCACTCAAGTGAGAGACAAATTCTTTATATCCTGAGAACACACAGTTGTAGACCTTTTTCTAAAATGGAGTTTTAGTTTAAAAAGTACATCAATATGCTCCTGGCATCACTAACTATGAGCAGTAGGTTTGCAGTTCACACAGATATTGCAGCTGAGCAGGTTTTGATGCAATAGATGCTGTACTACCTGGTATCCTTTGCAATAGGATATAGTTGACTTTGTTGTGGATCATAGTTCAAACCACAAATTATGTTCCACATGCTTCTAAAAGTAGGAGAAGAAAAGTGGTGATTTCTAATTAAAAAACCTAAAAAATATGATTTTAACTCTTCAGAACTGTGGGCTTACAGTCTTATTTCTGCTGAACAGTATAGACTATTTTCTGGTCTCGGTGGTCAAAGAAAATGTGAGGTACAGCATTTCTAACACATTAGAACACCTGGACTGCTGCCTTTCTTACTGCACAGGTGGGTCCTCTTTATCAGAGCAGTCTTCCTCTCAGACTTAGGTGAAGCCACATAAAGTGTGTCAAATATGAAGAATTTCTTTTTTTTCCATCCTGCTGGCTCATTGTTGTTTCTGGGTTTTGAAGTCTGTGTCAAGGTGTATTTCATCTATTCTTGACTAAGATGGTTTTCCTATTAATAAAGTTACAGTATTTGAATCCCTTGTGTTCAGATTATGATCTTGACTGAGTTTTGCTTCAGCCACTGAGTGGTTCAGGGAACTGCAGCTATTGGTGGGAACTGCCCACACTAGAAATAATGAGGTTATATTTTCTTTTCAATTTTGAACGTTCATGTTAGCATCTCGTGCAATGTTACAAAGCAGGATGGAGCAAATATGTGATGTAGATAAAGTAGACTTCAAGTTCTGTCTGCAATTTTTACATTCTTGTATAGATGATGAAGTCTAACCGGAGTTCAGTTCTGTGGTAAATGAAGGTTTAATCTTGAATGTTTTACTATTTTTTCATTTGTTTTACAGAATGTTGTTCCAGCTGAGGTGTCACTGGTTTGTGTAGTAAAGCCAGATGAATTTTGGGACAAGAAGGTTACACATTTCTGCTTTTGGAAAGAGAAAGATAGACTTGGCTTTGAGGTATGTGGGGGTTTTGTCTCCTTCAGTCAAAAATACTATTTCTGAAATACTCTTATAATTGGAATGACAACTGAAGTGTCATTAGAATAGATATATTCCAGATGCTTTGTGGATAACCTTAACAAACCACTGTGACTTTTTAACTTTTTCCATTTTTAATGAGACTTTCTTCATTTAATATTCTTAACTTAAAAATGTGTGGCATTTAATTCTTTACTTAGCAAGAAAATAAAGGTATTTGATACATATTGTGGGTGTTTTTAGTCAGAAACCGTTGTACAGAATTTAGTGTGAAATTTTTCCTGACTTCTCTAATAGGCTGTAGAGATACATGGTATATGGTGTCACTCCTGTCACAGCTGTAACCATTCTGACAAATATCTTGTTGGCATTGCATACATCTTCTCTCATTTTGTGAGTTCTTTGACATCAGGAACAGGTTTTAGATCCCTTGCCAAATACAAGCTATTCTTCTGAGTTGTGAGGCAGAGTGTGTCCAGGAGACTAACGTTCATGTTAGCAGTTCCCTTGTTAGCTCTGTCTGGGAGGTTAGTGGAAACAGTTTTCCCCGTTTTTTTAGAAAATATCTGTATCATCAAACTTTCCACTCGTTTTTTACGCTAATCTTGTTTGAACTACAACAGGCATGTAGCAGTTCCTCCAGTCACAATGAAAAACATGAATGTGGTGGTGCCCACTTTTATAAACTAGCATATTGTTTGGAGCCACATCCTAGAGAAGAATTTTACAAGCCTCTGAACTAACTGTCTGTACTCAAAAATATGATTTAAGAGCTGCTGGTTAGAAAGTGACTTAAGTTTGCAGTATTCAGTTTCACACAGATCTTTCACACCACGAGGTAAATGTCAGAGTCTGGAGAGCAGCAGTAATAAAGACAAAGCCCCTCTTTAAAAGTGTGATTTAAGCTCTCTTTTCCCAGCTACGCTCTTGTAAATTAAGTTCCTGGCTAAGTTCAGGAAGTTTTTGAAGTTGTGATATCAAAGTATGTGATATAGCAGTTGTTAGTGTATATATGATGGTGTTGCTAGTTTGGAAGTTAGTCCTTCCAGGAGATTCTTCCAGGATTTCTCTTTAACATGACTCAGCTAGAATGCATTTTTAGACAAATAAGCAGAAAGCCTAGAGAAAATATATCAACAAGGGAGGGGTAATTTTACGTGACTATGATAAAAGGATTTTCTTTGTTCCACTTTAAGGTTTGGCTGACTGTCATTACTAAATTAAAGGATTATAATTTATTCTTAGTAATTTTATAAAGCATGTTCTGTGCTAGTAATAACGTTGGCGTTGTTGGCATAGACCCACTGGCATTATGTAACTAGATCTTTTGGTTTCTGTTATTTGGTTGCAGCCAGGAAAACTGTTTCACTAAAAATGACCCACCTTCTCTGGGCTCCAAATATTTGTGTCACAGACAGGAGGATGTCTTTCCTCTGTTCCAAATACGAGTGCAGAGCAAGGATGTCTTTCCTCTGTTCCAAATACGAGTGCAGAGCACTGATAAGGATATGGAAGGCTCTAACTCATGCACAAATCTACAGCTACATAATTTTGCATTACTGGCAGTAAAAACAAACACCCAGCTCATGTTTTGAATCATGGGTTAGATTTGTGTAACTACTAGAAAAATTCAGGATTGATTTTGCACCAGTGAAATAATTATGAAGTAAAAATTTTAATTAAAATATGAAGTCTTTTCATTCACTTGGATGTACTCTCATTTTATTTGAAGTAAATACTGTGTAACTGTGATTTCTAATGAGGCAGCACATATACCTCCTATTTCCTACTCTCTGATCTGTTCTTAATACCTTGCTTAATACCTTACCATATGAAGGCATTAATCACAGTGTCTTCCCTTCTGTTCAAAGGCAGAGATCCTCTGCTTCAGAGTGAGATGTGATGATGAGTTGCAAAGGACTGAAAGTAAAAGTGGGAGCTAAGATCAAACAGTACTGGGTGGTTAAGTACAAAGAGGTGGGCTGATTCAGTCGAGTAAAAGTTCATATCTTTATTTCTGGTTAGTGTTAGTGTTGGTTTTGGACCTGCCTCAGGGCAATTCCCATTTGTCCTCCAGCAGAACTTTATTCTGTAACTTCATTCCTCCCTCATTAGCAACCAGTTTGTGTGTTAATTGAAGCAGTTTTATCTGGTCCTGTGCCATACTTCATAAGAAGAGAGTTGTCTTAATTGTTATAAAGCTGTTTTTCAACTGAAATGTTGCATATATGACACTGTAATACTTAATAGTGTTAATATTTTAGAAGACTGAAGAGCAGGACTTGAGTATAAAAATTGCTGTGTTTTAGAGAGTTGGGATGATGGTTACATGACTGTGGTCAGTAGCAAACAGGGCATGTTTGAAAACTGCTGCCACTGTCAGCTTATTAGCTGTCTCTGTTGTCAGAAGTGGATAGGGGAGCAAAGATTAAAGGATTCAATAATTTATACTTCTTTTTTTTTTTCTGTTTTACCATCTGTCCAGATCTTTGTTTCTCCCTTGGGAAATTTAAGCTCTTCATTTTAACATCCAGCTATAATCTGCTGTCCAAAGGCTTTTACTTTGGATTTGGATTTGAAAGCTGCTTTTTTCCCCCATTTTCTGGAATCAACACAGTTTGACTTGGACAAAAAAGGAAAAGAAAAAGTCATTTCAATTGCAAGAAAATGGGGTTATTTCTATTTTTACAGTGTAAATTACCTGTGGTAATACGTTGAAGGGTGAAATTCAAAGGCGAGGGTGAAACACTAATTCATAAGGGACAACTTTTTCTAGGATGTGGTATTTTGACATCTATTTTCACAAAAGGTCAAAGATAATTACTCTGTTTGGATTTTGAAGTATTTTGGGAACCTGACAGCAGAAGTTTGCTGAGCCTGAAATAGAATTCATATCTGTAAAAAAGAAGTGTTTTCTAACTGCGCTCATTGTATTTTTCAACATTTTTTTCTTCTTTGGCTCTTGGTCTGTGTATTTATGGAGTATTAATCTGTAGTAGCTGATTAAAACATTATTTCTGAAGCTTCAGAGAGGCAAATTGCACTTTGGACACCTAGGAAATGTCAAAGCTAATTTACAAATTTAAAGCATATAGAAGATGCCACTAATTCAGGTTTAGAGCAAGAGCTAAATTCTGTTCAGGAACCTTCATTTCTGCCACAACCTAGTCAAAAATACAAATGTTTATTTATATTGTGAAAAGTTCAGACAGGGTTTTAGCAGCTAGTCCAGTGGACAGCCAATAAACAGTTCAAGAAAGAAGTGTTTTCTAAATCAGAAACCTAGAGAATGAATGGGTTTGGGAGTAATACTTTAATCTCATTCATAAACCTTGCTGTAACTTAAAGTTTTTATTTTTCAGTTTTTCTAATTAGATGTATAAGAAAATTTGGGATTTGACCAAATCTCTTTTATGAGTGTTTATTTTTTTGTCAGAAGATTATTTTTTCATATGACTAAAATATTTTTTTTGTGCAGGCTTTGCTCTTTCAGAATTTTTTTATTTTAAAAAGCATCTCCCTAGTAGAAGTTTACAAGGCCTGTCCCTTGCCCACTCTCAGTTAAAAAAAATCTGAAATAAGTGGTCTCAATGCAATCCATCTATTTTGTCAGGCTATTAGGATCTTTTCAGAACTTGTATTTCAGTAATGAGAACCAGCTTCCCTGTTTGCTTTAGTTCCCATTCCAAAATGTCCACACCAAAATTAGTTCTTTTTTTTTTTTTAATGAACTCATAGAGATGAATGTTAAAAAATACCTAAACTATAAAGTGTGCCAAAAGAAGGAAGAACAAAGGCTTTTTTTTTTTCTTTCTTTCTTGGATGTAGAGTCCTCTGGGGTTTGGGTTGGTTACTGGCATTACTTAAAGAAGCTACTAGCCAATTCCATTTACAGCAGCCATGTACCATTAACAGTACAGAACAATGGTGTGTGTTTGGATGTTACTGAAAGGTTTTCCTCTGCAATAATAGACCGTTTGTTTGGAGCTACTCTGAATTCTTTATTTTCAGTATCTGCTGGGAAATGGAGCTGGAATAGAAGTCTCTCTCTAGTTAGCTCTCTCTACGTATTCTTGTGCCCTCCAAGAATATGTGAGTGATTTGATAGGCTATGGAAATTTTCTTTCCTGTTTTTCTTTTGTTTCTGGCTATATATTGCCAATAGGCCTGCTTCCATAGAGAGGTTGTATCTGTTGCTTTGGTTTTGTTTTTTTTGCCCGCAAGAGTTATTCCAAGCTTAGCATGTCATTCATCAAAGCAAGCTATTCTGCCAACTTTTGGGTTAGGCTTATATGAATAAGGCTCATTCAGGAGCCTCTAGAATGCAGAAATGAAAGCAAGAGTTTAGTTTTCCACCTAGCAGAGGACCTGTGTTTTCCTGCATGCCCTGAGGTAGCTGATGAACTGGATTTGTCTCTTGGGTGAATGACTCCAGCTTTTAAGCATACTAAGATTTGAATTTTTGACTACTTGTGGAAAGAGTAGGATTGATCCAACTTTTGCTGAGCATGTTTGCACAGTAAATTCAGGCACTTAACTTTTATGGCACAAACTCACCTTGTAGACTGACAGTATTGCCAGAGAGTGGTAAAAATACTGAGTGCTTTGCAGTATGATAGCCTGCTACTATATTCATTAGAAATAGATCGTGGGGTACATGACTTTATCACAAAGCATCAGTTCACAGCAGGAAAACAGATATCCAGGGAACACCTTTCTTTTTCCCATTGTAAATAGACAAGGTGGTGGAGATGCTCTTACAGGATTATGCAGGAGGTATACACTACATGTCAAAATTACCTGTCTGGTTCAGGCCCACATTAATTGCAAACAGCCATATTACATTTAAACAGCAGTCAAATCTGAATCACAGAAAGATCTGCCCAGTATCTCTAGGCACACATCTCAGATACTTAAGGAAAATATGAGCATTACCTACAAGTGACCTATTTTATTGTTGCAGGTTATTTTAGTATCTGCTAACAAGCTGACGCGATACATAGAACCATGCCAGCTAACAGAAGATTTCGGAGGAACTCTCACCTATGACCACATGGATTGGCTGAATAAGAGGCTGGTTAGTTATCTGTGTTTTGGGGTTTGGGGTTTTTTTAATGTCTTCTTCTTGAGCCCTGAAATCAGTATTTGTGTAGGAACTTGTCACATGTGTAGTCATAGAGTTCATTTACATTTGAATTGTCTTGTGATAAGTAACTCTGCCTTTACTCAAGGGATGATAAAGCTAATGTCATCAATTCATTGAACAACCAGCTCCTTAACGAAGCTCTTTCAGTAACACAAGCTCTAGAAGAACCTGAGTCTGTGGTATTGTTGCTGTAAAGGGAATTTGGCTGCTGTAGGAGAAGACTTACAAGGGGAAAATACTTGGACTCTGCAGATCCTCCTGGGTTATCTCTGAGGTCTTGGTTCCTGTGGTTTTAAGCTGTCCTACACCAAAATCTCTGTCAGTGCAGTTTCCCCAGTAGACCCCAGTTAACGTCTAGGAGCAACTACAACCTTTAATTATTAATCAGCACAAATTGTTTAAGCAACTGTTGGTGTGCATAGCTCTCCAGAATGTTCTTAATCTTTTCTTCATTGATACTTGCTTTTCAGTTATTTAAGTAGAATATTTTAAAAAATATATATAATCTTTGTTGACACGGTGTGTTCCTTTCCTGTGTAATCTGTTCTTAAAATGTGCATCTCCATCTAGGATCTCCAGGTGGGATATCCATGTGTGTTGCAACTGCACCTGCTTTCCCCTGAAATTTTAAGTAGTACTAGATAAGTTAAGAAAAGTTCATTGGCAGGCCATTGCTTAATAATTTAATAACAGCAAAAAGACCTGAAAGTTGCCGTGCATGTCACATAAGGCACCCAGTCATGATCATGTACAGGTATTATCTCAGATCAAAAGCCCCTGAGTTCAACAAAACTCATGAGAATATTTTCTTCTATATAGTCTTTCTATAGAATATAATATATTTTTCTTTTATTTTAGTTATTCATTACAATATGGTCCATTTTAATAGTGGTTAGAAGCTGGAATCTTTCAAAATTATTTTAATCCTTCCAAGTAAGCTGTCCAGTAGTTGTGTAACATGCCTTGATTCTCTAGCATTATTAAAGGCTTAAATGAAGATGTAGACTAAATATGTCCATAAGATGTAACAGGTTTTGCAGATGCATTTTTTTTTCAGTATTCGTAATATTCAGTGTAACGTTTACTGTCTCCCTAAGGAATCTTAGTGCTCTTAAGTGTTCCCTGAACAAAACTTTGTTTTCTCTTGTTTCCTCCGTACCATCTGAATGCTGGGAAATAATTACACTGAGTAGAGACTGAAGTATACTAATGGAACTACTGGATAAATTTGCACTGATGCCTTCAATACAGCTACTGAAAATTTTTATTTCTTAAATTGAAACCTTCCTCTTGTTTTTAGGTATTTGAAAAGTTCACGAAAGAATCAACATCTTTACTGGATGAGCTTGCTCTAATTAACAATGGAAGTGATAAAGGAACTCAACAAGAGAGAGAGAGGTATGTGATTCACTTCTTAAAATCAATGCTTTTGGATTATAAAATTTCATTTGAATTCCAGAAAAATACTGAAAAAGTTATACACCTGAAATAGCTTGAAATGTGTAAAGACATTCTAAACCTTTCTAATGTAGACTACAAAATACATGAGTGTGTGTAGATGGGTGCTCATCCAACTGATTACATGCACCTCCACTTGTGTTTTGGTTCAATGAGTTGCAAAAGTGAGGACTTTACTAAGTGAGAAAAACACTTAGTCTCTTAAGACCATTAGATCTTAAGGTCTTAGGTTCTAGCCTTAGGTGAAGTTTTTAGTGCTACTGTAATACAAATTTTAATAATGTGTTTATTCTTTTCAAAGGTCAATAGATTTGAATTTCCTTCCATCAGTTGATCCTGAGACGGTGTTGCAGACAGGTATAGTAAGTCAAAAAATTAGAATGTTGGTCAGTAAAGTGACATAATTCATTTTAGGCCCCAGGTGAAAGCACAGAGGGCACAGTTGTTATCATAACCATCTTCACAATGTAACAAGCTTATCAACTACAGTAATCTTCAGGTTAAAAAAAGTGATGCTAAGAAATGGAAGAACTTCAAACATGTCTTTTTAAATACATGTTTTTATAATCCCACTAATGCTTTGTGTAAGCAGATGGCTCCTTAGCCCATTAATTTATATGCATTCTCTGTTTTCTTAATTCTGGTAATGAATTTTTTTTGGTGCTAGAAAGTTTCATAACTTCCATAGGACTGGATGATCCCTATGGCTCCTTTCCAACTCAGCATATTCTATGATTAAATCATGGAAGTTTTAAGAGGCAACCTTTCTCTGTTAGAGTTACTGTATTGAAAGGCTGAGAAAAAGGAATATTAAACTCTCCCCAATTAAATTTTTATCTCCTAAGGATAGATGTGAACAAAGGGTTTAGATAAAAGGCTTCTATCTTCGTAACTACAGGTACTGTTATTTTCCCAAGCTCCAAATCTGTATATGTAGTTCATAGAATTTGATAAGAACTTAGTTTGGAAAGATGTTTTTACCTGGAAAAATGGTGATCATTTGCTGCTAAAACAATACAATAAAATTTCAAAATTACACCAGTAGAGCAAACTTGTAGAAGTCTTAAGTCTGTTTGCTCTGCAGCTATCTGTGCCTATCTGTGGAGTGTTATAAAAGATGAAATCCAAGATGTTTGTGCTATAGTACAGCAAAATGTATTTGAATTTTTAAGATATTTTCATTTCACAGCAATATATGCTGCAGTCTTCAAAGCCCTTGGCATTTTGAATTTCTCAATAATAGCAGTTGAACCTTGTCTTTTGTTTCTTCATTTTCCTTGAGGTATTGCTATAACTGAAGTAGTAGGTTTTTTTCTTTTTAAACTGTTATGTTGCCATTTTAAGACCTGCAGAGCTAATGATCTCCAACTGGCACATTTTCACCCTCACACCATCTTTTTAGTGACCAAACACTGTTTTATTTTAGCTGTTTCACTGAGCTTTTGAGGAACAAATCGATCTGGGTTTACTTCTAGTGTGGTGTTTACATACTGAGAACTTTACCAGAAAAATAACATTCTTCAAACAGTTTAAGCAAAAGATTAAATAGTCAAAACATACTATTTTAATGTATATGAAATTCACTGCACTCTCTAGAGTGTACCCTGATAGGATGCTTAAGAGCACAAAGAAAAGGGCAAGACAGATGAGAACAGAACACTGAAAAAATAGTTATTATTCATCTTCATGCTCTCTATGAAAGAGTTGTAGTTGCCATAAAAATCCTGAAAGACAACAGAGAAATTATATAGTCAGATTTTTAGTGCCTCCGGAGCATTCATTCAATAGAAGAACATGAACTGTTTGAGAGAAATACTTTGGATGCTACTCACCATTTTGAAGTAAATCAGAATATTTCAGAGTTGTTTCAGATTCAGGATTGTACTTTACAATTTTCCTTACTTAATCAATACTATTGTCAGTTTGAATGTTAGTCACAGTATCTCTTTTATATATATGAAATTCACCACATTTCTTCTGTTTTATCATCCAGCCCCACAAACTGTGACCAAAGCTCTGCATGAAATTGTATCATTAAATGTGCCCAATGTATGAAAGATCATTAGCTGCAAAAATGCACTGTTGATGGTTTCAAAGCAGGCAACCTTACTACTAATTTTTGTGGTGTTACTCTTCGAGTCTGGATTAAGCACATCATTCTGTGTGTTCCCAAAGGTCACGAGCTGCTCTCGGAGCTGCAGCAGCGTCGGTTCAATGGCTCTGATGGAGGGGTGTCCTGGTCTCCGATGGACGATGAGCTGCTGGCTCAGCCACAGGTGATGAAGCTGCTGGACTCGCTCAGGGAGCAGTACACCCGCTACCAGGAGGTGTGCAGGCAGCGCAGCAAGCGCACACAGCTAGAGGAGATTCAGCAGAAGGTAATGCAGGTAAGCCCGGAGCTGTTCCTCAATGCCGTGAGGCGGAGTCCTGAGCTCAGATCCCGGACTGTGATTTCTGCAAAAATCAGAGGGAGGGACCTTAATGCCTCCTGTCACGATGTCAGTGTGCTGGTTTCACTCTATGCTTTACACTGTGGCTGCCACAGTGACTTTCCAGAGGCTGTTCTGATCCGTGGGGGTTGTTAGCAATGTGCTCTCTTGCCTTGGGGCTGTCCCTTTGCTGCATGCTGTGGCAGTGCATGAGCACCTTTGACTGAGCATCATCTTTCCTTGAGAATTGAATACCTTCCCTTGCCCACATCATTTAAAGTTCCTATTACTGAAGATAAACCTTTATTTATTCCTTTATTTGTCTAATGCTTGGTGGTTTAACCTAAGCTGAAGTGCTTAAACTGTCTGTATTTCAGAACACCCTGACAAGAATGAATATAGACTTCCTAATCAATTGCATGTTAAAGGTCATGATGAACTGATTTGGTTCTTTGGCAACAGCCATGTAATTAACACTTTCAACATTATCTCAGCAGAGTCTCAGTAGAAAAAAACAAGGAAATGGGATTAATTTATTCTTCTTGTGTTTGTCACTTGAAATTAGATACATATATTTTTAAGATTCTGTATAGTTTGCGTATGCATGAAATGGAATAGATAATTGCTTTTAACCTTTCAACATTGGCATTTCTAATACATGAGGAGTGCAAGTTGAGTATTTGCACTTTACAGCATTGTAGATATGGGTAAAAATAAAAGCTAATCAGTTTTATGATGTCTAGCAGTGAAAATAGAAACCTACTGAGGAGATAATTTTAATTTTCGTAGTAATTCGATTACTGTAAAAAAATCTAAAAAGCACATGTCATTCGTTGATATATTGAGCTGGAAGTATTAGAAATATATGAGAGATTAATATAATCCTACACAGGGCATATGGGCAGAGCTGTGGGTATAATCAGGTGAGGTTTTTTCCCTATGTTTAAGATTTAGTAGTTGAGCAAGATGTGATTTTTATCGTACTTTGGCAAACTGACATTTTTAATACATTTAAATAAAATTGTTTACCATTACTCAGCCTCATTTTGCAATATTTGTAGTAGAAATAGTTACTTATTTGCTCTGTGCACACTACAGATGTTACCTGGCAAGCGAGCTGAGTTTCAGTACACAGGAAAAATGTGTTTTGCTCTTTTGCCAAACTAATCAGGTTTCTTTTTAAGTGCATTTAAAAGCTTTCTAAATGGCATGCAAATATTTGAGAAAAACTTCTAAATCTAGAAAATTGTTTGGTTTCCTTTGGGTTTACAGCAAAAAATTAGGCCAATAGAGTTAAAGACTAAAAGTAAGAAGCTAACGATGTACAGAAGGAGCCCAGTAGAGGCCAAGTGCCGTGGAATTTATTTTGACAAAATCAACAGAAGTTCTCATATAACAGTATTTGCAGTACTTTAATTAGAATGGGTGTTTTTCCTTTGTGATGCTGTTATTTTTTTCTTTTGAGTTTTGATCTTCTGCTAGCTTTTTTTACAGTTGCATTTCTATTTCATTACTTGTGTACTATCTTCTATTGCTAACCACTCCTGGATTGCTTTTGTGTTCCTGTTTCAATTTCACTATTTGCTGCTTCTCCTTGCTGTGACGTGCTTAGTTCTTACTCCTATCTCAAAGCCCTCTTATCCAAAACCAACTCTCTCCTTATGTCTTCAATATCCTACCCTCTCTTTTTAATTACCCCTTTTGCTTCTGTTCCATGGTTTTGTTTCCCTCTCTTTTGTCTTTCATTCTGTTATGTAAAGGCTGCAGTGATTGTCAGATGTTTTGTAATAAGCAGTTTTTCTAAATGCTGCTTATTATTGTAACTTTGCATGTTAGGATAAACTCTGGCTTTGTCCCTCCTTAGGCAGAGGTGCTAATTACTATTTTTCTAATCTTTATTCACAAAAATAAATGTGAAGTCTTGCAGTAGTCTTGTCATGAACGATTTTAAAGTTTATTTTATGAAAATTACATCACATTTTTCTGCATGTCCCCTGATAACTCTTCTCAGCTAAAGCATCTGTCACAAGAACAGCCATGTGCTGGCCTAAGCAGCTGCAGTAGTTGCTGGAAACCTGTAATGGGGAGGTGGTCTTGGGTATTGGCCAGAGAGGGCAACTGCTAAGCAGTAGCCTTGTCCACTGTTTCAGACTTACATGAGAACTGTCATTCCCATGTGTAAGTTTTCCAGGCCACTCTGACCTTAGAGGGGGACATCTGGGTCCCTTCACTTCTAGGTCAGTTCCATATTTAACCCATAACAGCTGTGCTGAGGTGCTGAGCACAACAGGAAGTTTCTGTTTAGACAAAAAGAACCTGCAACTGTGGAGTCTTAATTTGTCCTAAAATGATAAAAGCAAGGAAGGCTCAGAATGCTTTTGGAGCAATGAATATATGCTCTGTAACCGTGCTTTGGCATGGGGAAAAAAGGGCACTGGGAAGGCAGATACGAAATGACTCAAAGCTGGAGTGCATTGAGAAGCCTTCTGTAACAATGATTGTTCTTGATTACTGTTGCAGTGCAGTCTAGCTGCACTAGGAAAATGGTCCAGTTTGTCCCTGTTTCATTTGTCTTTGTGGTTGTGGGGTTACATTGTGTATTGTATTATGTTTCCTGAAAATCTGTGTGAAGCTGTTTTGTGATCAGTGTTTAAAGAAAAGTCACATTAAAGACAGGAAGCTGGCTTCCTATGCCTTTTTATTAAGGTTCAGAGTCTGGAGGTGTTCCTGCATTTCCTTACTTCAGGATTCCAGTAGTAAGTGACTTCTGCACTTGGTTTCATTGCAGCTGTCTCTATTTCCCAGATATTTGAAAACTTATCAGGAAATTTTTTCATAGAGATCGTCTGATATTTCAAATTTGTGTAAGGAAATCAAGATTTGAGACATTCTGCTTTGCTTTGAGTAATATTTACATCAGAAAATAGTTTCAAAATAATAATAAAGGAAATCCAAAACTATACTCCAAAGCTGTGTTGCTATGACCCTGTGAAGACAAATTCCATGAGGTGTGGCCACAAAAACTCAGTAATAGGTTTCTGCTATTCGAATAGAGCAAGCTGGTGTGTAAGTTTAATTTTGAAACAAGTATGTGTCCTGTACTTGAGTGTTAGTTTATTCAGCAAAAAAAGGAGAAAGCTCTCAGGTGTGAGGTTGAATACAACTGTGCATTGTAAACACTTAGGCAAAAAAAATTCTGGCTTGAGCACAAGAGGTCCATTATCATTGTATTTTGAGCTCTTTTATTAACAGGGGATATGAAATTGCAATTGTCTATATGAAAAATCTTGTAGCTGCCACCTGTTTTCACGGAGCTGACAGGCTAAGGTTAATGAAAAGTAGTTTCTACTTAAAGTTTCTACTTTAAAGGATACGAATGGATTCAACAAGATTTTTACAGAGCTGTGAAAGATCTGGTTTTTTATAAACATTTGCTTGTTTTTATTTCTGCTTGTGTTACAAAATTCTGTTTATACCAGTTTTTTGTATAATTGATTTGCTACTTTGTTTTTATCATCTTTATTGTACTGACAGGTAGTCAATTGGCTTGAAGGACCTGGATCAGAACAGCTAAGGACCCAGTGGGGAATAGGAGATTCCATTAGAGCTTCACAAGCTTTGCAACAGAAACATGAAGAGATTGAGAGTCAGCACAGTGTGAGATTTCCCATACCCTTTTCAAGTATCAAAATAATTATAAATACATGTAGTTGTGAGAAATGTATTTTGATTGAGTGTCTAAGAATTTTGCATAGTGCATGGTGTTATGAGTTACAGAGGAAATTACCCAAGCAGTTATAGAACTAATATGGTAATTATATTTGCATATTATTTTTTTTTCCATTGTAGAAAAATACCTGTTTCTATCTGTGATTTTTCTTGGGTTTAGTATGTTCCAGCTCTTAAATTTTCATGTAGAGTAGAAGGAATGAATTTACGTTTTTCTCTCTGCCAAAATGTCTGAGAAGTCCTGCACTTCTCAAGTGAATAGCTTAATGGTTTTGTCTCTATTAAACAGCACTTACCTGTAGCTGAAACTAGCTTAAGACTTTCACTGATCAAGACTGTAGATATACTTTATGTTCATAATGAAATCATGAGGATGTTATTTTGTAACTGACTAACTTGATGCCTTTGCTTCTAATTTTGAATACTTCATGAGCTTCAGTAGAATTTTGTCTTTCCATCAGATGATTAACTGTAATTAGGTTATGAATATTCAGTGCTCCCAAAGGGAGTTTTGCTCACAGTGCTGTTCACCTTTTCTGACTCTCCTTGATGTAGACACTGGCAATTCTGTCCACTTTTCCTAAGTTCTGTTTGCAGTCATGGTAACAAAAACAGTCACTGGGTTATAGGTTTTCAGATGTAATTTAAGGGGGAAAAAGAAAACCCCGAACATTTAGTCTGGTAAACACAGCACCCTAGACAGCACAGGTTCTGCTGACTCCACCTTCAGTGAGTGTGGTCTCCTTGCTGGATGCAGCAGTGCAGGTGTCTGTGTCTGGTGAAGTAAATCCCATCTCCTCTGTCTTGTCATTGCTTCAATCTCTTCAAGCAGTGTGGAAACCAGTACCTCCTGAGTACCTAAAACATCATGAAAATTGAAATCCTAAATGGAAAGGAAAAAAAAACAAACCGCAAACAACCTAAACTACCTACATCACTGACAAAAATTAATTTGAGTGTCTTTTAATTATATTGGTACTTTGGTCTGAAAAGAGAGAACAAGGCTGAACATACTTTGTTTTCACTTGGATATCTGTAACAGAACTGTGATTTAGCTGGGGCTAGATGCAGTCCTTGTAATCATTGAAATCCCACTGAAGTTTGCAGGCTGCCCTACAGTGTGCTGGAGCACTGGCAGCGTGGAACACAGCTGAGTTCTCAGATGCTGGCAGGAGTTTGCAGAAATAACAGAATAAAAATATTTTATTTTATATCAAAAGAAATAATTGGAAGATCACTGTCCTACCTTAAATTTAGATGCCTGTTTAGAGATTAAAACCATTTTTTGTCAACAGCACTAGAAAAATGTGCTTTGCCTTTTCCTTTGGGTTTTAGTGTACGCTTCCTCTTCCATTGTTTTCCTGTTTTTTTCTCTCCTAATAATTGAATTGGCAATTTGTATGCTTGCTTTCTTTCATCCTGTTCTGTTTAATGTTAATTGTAGTATTTTGAAGAGACTTAGAAAAATGTTTGATTTGTTTTGAAGATACTTTTTTTACTTCAATTTACTCTGAAGTGAAAAAATAATTTCCATGGGATGCATTTTGTTTGGTATTTGTGGGGAGAAGGTGGTTGGATTTTTGGGAGTTTTAATTTTCTGATAGTTTTATTCGTGAGCAATACACTAGAGCTGTTTTTGAGCAGATCTTTGCTCCATGTATTTGAGCTGTCACATACAACTGTGCCTAAGTTCTCCCATGAAAATGATTAGAAACACACTTTTTATACCTGGTTTGCTGGTATCTTAATTTTACTGGTAGCTTATTTTAATGCTAAAAATAAAAAACTGGAAAAAAACACCCCAAAATTCCTACATATATTAATCTAAATTTTTTTACTTGACACATTATTGTTTATATGTCACATTTAGCTGGATTTGAATGTTCAGTGTCAAGGAGATGTGTTCTGTGAACTGATTGTGCTGAATCTGTGAATCTATAGTGCACGTGTTACAATGGAAGATGTTTTCACATTATGTCATCATAGTTACCCTTTTGGGACAGATGAGAGATTTATTCTGCTTTTTAATTCTTGACTGATTGCTAATTTAACTTTTTCATTACTTTCTCTTTGTTGCCCTCCTTGCTCTTTTCATGCTTTCCTTTTTTTTCTGTGAGCAGATGGTAGAGGCAGCTTTGGGAAAAAAGAAAAAAAATTCAAAATATGGATATTTATACTCCGTTTTGCATGATTTGTAAATAAATGATGCAAAAGCCGAAGACATAATTTACAAAATTCTAAACATCCCAACAGGAGCGAGACAAGAATACAAATTAAATCAAATGTTGTAGACCAATAGATGGTGCTGTTCTATAGAAACATAGGACACTTCAAGGTCAAAATTAGAGCTGTTGAGCAAACACATTTTGCTTTACAGGCATCTCAGTCACGCAGGATGTGAATGTGATCTGGATGTATCAAGCTGTTTTTAAATCTCCCCAAATTGTTAAATATTTGAACTATTTTCCTCTGCAAATACACCAACAGGGCAACATAACTTAATCTTATATATGTATTCTGTAATCAAGCCATGTGAAAAACAGACCTGCACAATTTGAATTGAATAGTATAAAGCTTTCCTTAGACAAGAAACAACGATCATTTTGACATTTCTGTGCATAGACTCTCTTTTGTTCAGAAGATAGAGATTACTTCCACTTTGTCAACAGCAGTATTTTTAATAAAAGTTTAAGGAAAATTATTGCTAGTTTCAATCATGTCACTGAAAGTAACACCTGGATAGTCCTGTGAGCTGCTTTGCATAATAGCTGATCACTTGGCAAAAGTGATCTTTTGTTTCAGAGGACCAGTACAGACACTGAAGCACTTGAAAATTTATTTTAAAATTGTGTAATTCCTCTTTAATGGAAGTTTGCTGGGACTAGAAGCCATGCATTGAACTCTTCTCATCTTTCTGCACTAAATTTTTTATACTACAATGCATGCATTAACATTTACTAAGCCCTTTATTAAGAGTTGATTTGAAATCAGGAATATTTTTCCTTTCTTTGTGAGGTAGTGCAATCTATAATAACCTCCCTTTTTCAATCTGATTATTTATTAGCCTACAGTTGGATGTATACCATTTAAGAGAAATAAGCCAGATTTTATTTGGCATTTTTAATTGACTTCATCTTCTTGTGTTTCTAGGAGTGGTTTGCTGTTTATGTTGAGCTTAATCAGCAGATAGCAGCTCTTCTAAATGCAGGGGATGAGGAGGACCTTGTGGAATTGAAAGCATTGCAGCAACAGCTGAGTGATGTGTGTTACAGGCAGGCCAGTCAGCTGGAATTCAGGCAGAACCTATTACAAGCAGCACTTGAATTCCACAGTGTTGCCCAGGATGTAAGTGTTTCTTTTCAGTTTTTTTTAAGATGCCGTCAATAAATTAGTGCCATAGTATTGTAAATGTTGAATACATTGCAAAAATATTCAGGGAGAAGAGGGGAAATATAATGTCACTTGGAGAATGCTGTAAGTTGTCATTTACTGTAATTAAAACAAACGCTCAGAAAATTGGCTCCCCCTTTTTTGGGAGGGAAGTACGTTGCAATATGTCTTACACTTCAGTAATATTTGAAATAAAAAGGTTACTTGTTGAAAGGTTACTTTTTCACCCTTTTTTTTTTAATTAGAAGCAAATGCGTTAATTGAACTGGAATTTGTTGTACTTTTCATAATTTCTTTTAGTAAAATGGCATGTTCCATTCCTATATTTTTCTTAAAGAACAAGTAGAGTCTTGGCTTCTTACTCTCCCATCATCTATGGATGTGTGCTCTTGGATTTCTACAAGGCAGATGAGTCGTTTATCTTCATCTTCACTTTCATTTCCTGTATCTGCCAACAGGCATTTGAAAATGACAAATTTCCAAACATTGAGAAGATTGTAGACCCAACCATCTGAAGCTCAAACTTCTTTTTAAATATCAACATTTATGTTCTTACATTCTAGTTGTCTCAGCAGTTGGATGGTTTACTAGGAATGTTGTGTGTGGATGTAGCACCAGCAGATGGAGCATCAATTCAACAAACATTGAAACTACTGGAAGAGAAATTGAAAAGTGTTGGTAAGCAAGATATTTCTGCATTTCAGACACATACATTCTAATGAGTGCATTACAGGGGGAAGATACAGTAATCCCTTTTAAAAAATCACCAAAAAAGCAGGGGGAAAAGATCTTATGACTTCTGTTTCCTCACTAGGTAGTGTTCCGCTGAGATACTTTGGGCTGACTTATGCCATCTGCTGTGTAATAGTTTTGTCTGGGGAAATGATCTGGAACTGTTTTCTTGTAAATGTTTTACATCTAATATATATACATTGGTTATATGCCATTATCATGCATTTCATCTGTAAACCAACTTCTTTCCCCCATTAATCATCTTTAGTGACTTGATATTATAGTGCTTAGATAAACCTTTTGTCTCCAGAACTGACACCTTGATGGTTAAGGTTTTATCCACTCAGTTTTAGAATGCTTGTACTGGGTGTTTTGCAGTAACTTTGAATGTATATGTTAATAAATGGCACATTGAGGGTTGTTACACTGTCAAGCATATGGAATTAATTATTTCACTTGGAAGGGGTCTACAGTGATCAGCTTGTCCATTAAGTTGTGGGAGAAAGAGCTGCAAAGAAAAATAATTTATGGTAGCAGTAGGTGTGATTAGAATATAACAGTTTGATGCATAAATGAGATATTCCTTCAGGAAAACAGATAGTAGAGCTGCCAAATAAGAGATGTAAGAGCAGATCCCAAGGACTGGCAAATTTCAGTGTAGAATATTGTTTCAGCCATATCAGATGTATTATAAAGTGGTAACTTCTGCCAACAGTGGAAGAACACTTAGTCTATAACTGCTCAGCAGTGATAAATGTTTTAGGAATTATGTAACTGTGTGGATGAAAGACATTAATTAGCTGTATATATGCTGAAAATTAGCTGTATATATGCATACTATCACCTTCTATTCCTTTTCTTGTTATCTGCTAGGATATAATATAGCAAAGCCTTAGTTCTTTGTTAGTATAGACAAATGTTCACTCAAACTTAAGTTGAAAAGGGCAGTGAAGGGCATAGTAATGTCCTTTTCATTCTCCAGGTTCCAGTCTTCATCCATGTATGATTCTGTTGCTTTTTATCTCTCTCCAGTGAGGAAAAAACCCACCAAAATTCTGAGTGATCGTTGACCACCTTTTTCCTTTCTCTTGTTAGACTTGGGCTTGCAAGGCTTGCGTGAGAAAGGTCAAAGTCTTCTTGATCAGATTTCTAACCAGGCATCGTGGGCCTATGGGAAAGATGTGACCATTGAAAACAAAGAAAATGTGGACCATATCCAAGGAGTGATGGAAGATATGCAGCTAAGGAAACAAAGGTAAGATCAACAACTCTAGTCATTAATAATTTTGTGTGTTAACAAGTCACTTTTTACACAATTTAGTTTGTTTCAAAGAGCCCATTTTGTTTTATGTTCAGTTAAGGGATGTATTACAACTGTAATTATATTTGTAGTGTATTTGAATGGGACAGAAACTCCCCTGACTAATCTGTTGTAGTGTATTCCTGAAAAGAAGCACCTTTTATATTTTGGTACTGAATGGGGTACTTGAATGCTTTCCTGTGCTTGTAAATGCTCAGAAATGATTCATTTCTTTTATATGGAGTTATGAAAATATGCAAGAGGCGTCTTTTATATGTCAGCAGCTTGAGATGGAAGTATAATTTAACAGCAGTAGTGGTGGTGGGTGTAAAATTCCATAATAAACAGCCTTGTTTATCCTCTTTATCACAAGCGCTATCCTTTGAGTAAGGTATTTTCATTCATGAGGATAGCAAGACAAATGAGATGATGTTGGAGGGGACAGGAGGCAAAATGGAGGCACAGATATTCAGTTTTCAAAAGAACAGACAATGGGATACCAGGTCATACAGTCACCCCAGGTCATGGGGTTTGTGAGTTTTGGAAAATTAGATAGAGTAGGGGATGAAGTTGCAGTTGGGAAAAATGTTGGGAAGAGTTCAATTTATAAGAAGGATGGATTTTGCCATTGTCCTCTTCCTCCAAAATGTGATTATTTGTAATTAAAAATGTAGTAGTACTAGATTTTCTGTAGTACTACCTTTTTTTTTTTTTCTACTCAATAGTGTGAAGGAATTGGATGCTATTGCCAGTATTACTGCTGGAACCCCTGAGAAAATGTAATGCTGTCCATTAGAAAGGCCCTGCCCAATGTTCAAGGGCACTGGCTGAGCAAAAAGGTGCCTCTAGGCAGCAGCAAGGTCTAGTGAGCATCAAATTGCCCATTTTACAAATTAATTCCACTATTCGTAAATTGTTTTCTTAGGGAGCTTAGTGTAAGGAACTATGTGATTTGGTAGTGCTTAGAGAAAATACTGTTTTAAGTCTGCCCTCTGAATCCTATTAATTTAAGCAATACTTGTGTTTAGAGGACTAGCTGCAAAAAACTACAGAGGACGTGTCACTGTGCAATAAAATGACAGTTGGAATTCCACACTGAGAAAAGAGATGTACATGGGGAAGGAAAGACTTTATATACACAGTAATGGTCCCTGAATCAACTATGAACCCAAAGATAAACATTAGAAAACTTTCAGAAATGGCTTTAGTGTTCAAACACACAGGGAAAAGCAAGCAGAATGCTAAAAATTATTAGAAAAGGAATAAAAAATTTAAGAATGTCATTGTGTCACTGTATAGATTGGTAGTCCATTTCTGTTTGTGTCACACAATTCTGGTCCCTATTCTCAGAAGAGTTATAGAATTGTGGGAAGTAACTGAGGACTAAAACATCAATAATATTTCCAGACAAAGGTATGAAGCAGCTTTCAGATGGTGAGTGATTAAAAAAGGTTTTTTAGCCTGGATGAGAGACAAAAAAGTAAAAGGACTAAGTATCTCTCAGTAACATGTAATAGTTTTTTTTGCAACATTTGCAAAAATTATTTCTTTTCCAAAGTTCTGTTGAATGTTTCTTGTTATTTACATATACGTGTTGAAATGTTTATTTTTAGGGGCATTTTGCTGTTTCATTTATGATTTTGCAGTCCATAAACTGTTTTCCTGCATTGTTAGAGCAGCTGATGTCCTTTCTGTAAGCATTGCAGGACATGTAACACAACACAGTGTGCTAACAAACTGTTCTTTGGAAGAGCTTGTGTTTGTAACCAGTTTGGAAAAGATCATGCACACAGTCTTTTGCATTTGCTTATAAAGCCAACTGTTGTTGACATTAGTAATTCCATTTGCACTGAACAGGAGCATGAGTCTTGCTGTCTGCTTAGTAGGCTCTGAAATGGAAGTGGAAGCCATTCTGCTAGGTATATTAGCTTAGGTGTCATTGTGGAAAGAGAAGGACTTTCAAGACTTACTGGAATTCTGGAGAAAGAGCTGCAAACTGTGCTCAGCTCAGAACGAGATAATTAGGGTCAGTTTTTATATCAATTAGATTTTGAAATGCTTCCTGACAAGTAAAGCAAAGGACATCATCATATAAATGTTTAGATATTACCGTCTTTAGTCAGCTAAAAAGAAAACCAGAAAAATGTCTTGTTTTAAACAGCCTCATCGTATTCATCAAGAGAACATTGCCCCCAACAAACAATACAATTCAGAATTATGCCAGCTTGAAGCCAACTTTCATCTGAATTTTAGTAGGATAAAGTCTGTCTTAGTCACATAAGCCTCTGGGTTGCAGAGCTTACCAGTGCAGCAGGGTAAGGAAGGTGGAATGCTGCTGCAAGACCTTGTAGCTGTCTCTGGTGTTACTGCCTCCAGCTTAGCCATGTCAGGAATCTTGAGGATCATGATTTTGGTGACTTGGAGTGCTCAGTTCTATTTATTGCAAGTTTCTTATTGTTTTCTGCAGCATTAGGTATTTTGGTCAAGTTAAGTGGCTTTGATCACCTTTTTATGAACGTTTTTATCTTAATATTTCTCACTTGAAAACCTTTTGTCAATGTCAGAGTGTTTTGTGTCTGCTGTACATGTGTTGATGAGTCTTTCTGTGCTGCTGTTTAAGGTGTGAGGATATGGTGGATGTGCGGCGACTGAAGATGCTTCAGATGGTACAATTATTTAAATGTGAAGAGGATGCTGCTCAGGTATGGAAATACCTCTGGAATTTCATCATTCTGGTCTTTGTAGTCCACTGGATTGATTTATGGAGGCTGGTAGTTTAACAGTACTTTTTTTGCAACTTTCGAATATATTTTTGTTTAGGGATTATGTGCAGTGAAAATAAAGGATACAGCAATGTCTGAAAATCGTACATTTGGGGATTGCATGCATGACCTGCCAGCTTGTGACAGCTATTTAACTGTATCAAAAGTATATGCTAGTGCTGAAATAATATCACCCTTCTGGTTTAATTTCTTTTTAATGTTTTAGTTTTTATTGTTTTGGCTTGTTTTTAAGGCAGTAGAATGGTTGAGTGAACTGTTGGATGCTCTGCTGAAGACACACATTCGACTGGGGGATGATGCTCAAGAAACAAAAGTTTTACTGGAGAAACATCGAAAATTTGTTGATGTTGCACAGGTGAAATGTGTTATTTATTTTAGCAATATGGGATTTGTGCAGTTTCACATCCTCTCTTAAATAAAATCGATATCTGTACGGGCAGTCATTGAACAGCTGTCACTGGTCTTACTGGTTTGCCTCAATGCCTGAGTGAAGAAATTGATTGCTGAAGTTGGCAATGGGCCTAATGGGATGTTGCAGTTCCATCAGAGCAGCAATGCTGCAGGTCACTGACCTTTGTTAACCTCCACACAGGCAATGCAAACGACCAACCAAAGTTTATTAGCCTTTGTGAAAGACATGTCTCAGTCTTCAAAATTACTTTTGACAAGCTGGGCCAAAACACCTTGTCAGGTGCTTTGTCAGTCATTTACTGCTTTTAGGGATGTCTAATTTGGACTTGTTAATTAACAAATGTGATGTTTTCTAATTCTGTTACACTGGAACCGATTTTCTCTTTTGATGCATAAGAGTTGATGATGACAGGAGAGTCATTTGGTGTTACAGTGATGTGCCTCAGGACACTGGATGCTGGCTGACCATGGTGCCAGGGAGACAGTCCTCTCAGCAGTGGATCTTAAGTATCCCTTGCAAGATCCAAACAGCTATTCAGAATTTTTGGGAAGCTCTCTTTTGCCAGTGTGAACGCTAGGGAGCAGTGGATATTGGATTTTTTTGAAGAGTGAAAATACTATTTGGTCATTACAATTTTATACTTCATCAGCATTTTCTACTAGACCAGATTAGTTCAATGTACTTTGTGAACCTAAATTGTGGAGCTTCCATAAACTTGCCTGCTGTTGCTTTAAGATGCTATTTTGCTCCCAGGTAAAGTGCAGAGTGTTTATATGCACTTACTCTCCCATCCCCTCCAATTTTTAGAGTACTTACGATTATGGGAGACAGTTACTCCAGGCAACAGTGGTCCTGTGCCAGTCCTTGCGATGCACTTCAAGGTCCTCAGGGGACACACTTCCCAGACTGAACAGAGTGTGGAAACAGTTTACAGTGACCTCTGAAGAAAGAGTGCACCGGTTGGAGACAGCTGTTGCCTTTCATTCAACTGCTGAAAAGGTGAGTGCTGTGTTTTATTAAGAAGAAAAAATTCTTACCTGAGTCCAGGCAAACAAAATGCAAGAAATATGAAGTTGACGGTGTTTACATTTACTCTTTCTAAGTATTAAAAATAAAAGCAAAGAAAGAAATTAAGTATATTTTTTCCAACCATTAACTTCAGTACTTAATGTAGTAATTTTTCATATATCTGTATTGGTATAGGGCCTGCTTAACAAAAAGGAGAACATCATTCTTTAAATAGGAACTCTGATATTGATGATAAAGCATTTCTTGGTGTCCTTTAGACTGTAATTCTTAAAAGCCAGGAACACTTCTTTGTGCAAGGTGTGATACAAAGCTATCAGGTCATTTAAGTTCTTTGGAGAGTTTGTATTCCCTTTTAAGCTGTGTGGATTTTGGATAGGATAACCTCACAAACTGTAAACTTGCCACTTTAGTTTCCACACATGCTGTCTTGTTCCATCTTGTATTTTGCAAGATCTGGGGGGTTGGAAGGTGCTTTCTTCTTGAACACACCTCTACCTCAGTATGGTTTTCAGACTCCTACAACCAAATGTCTCACTGCTGCACCCAGTCAGGTGATGCAAGCACAGTGGAGGATGAGCAACAATGTGCTGAGGAAGTTGCTATTCAGTAACTCACTCTGTCAGTTAATAGGACTTAAAGAACTACATGCTATCCCCTGTGTACTTTATTCTGTATTTTCTTATTTTTATTAAACAGATTTTGCAGGAATGTCCAGAGCAGCCTGAAGCTTTTAATGAAATGGATCAATTTGACGAAATTGAAGCAGTTGGAAAATCACTGTTGGACAGACTAACAGTGCCTGTAGTTTATCCTGATGGGTATGTAAAATGGTTTTTCTAATGCCTTTGGAATAATGCTTTTGGTAAAGTTTTATAGTAGTCTCATATGCAGCAGAATCCTGGAGGCTTATTGCTGAAATAGAAAAGTGAGCACGTTGTTTTTATAAAGTTTGAAATAGGACCTGCCTGCTTTCTGTGAAAAGATGGGAAAGAATTTTTAATGAGTATTAATGCTCTGCCTTTTTAGAGTAATGACTTTTTCACACTGAATGATTATTGGGTTTATGCAGTCTTTGCACCAGCACGGTGTGCAGAAGTAACAGAAGAATGACCAGTCCCAGTCCCGTCTCCGTAAGAAAGATACCAGATGAGAATTACAGAATTTCTATTTATTTATTTGAAATTCTGTCAGTATATTGAAGATAAATTTATATTTGATTCATTTGGAAAACAAAACAGTACTTCCCTCGAGAAGTATTCATACTTACTTTAAATTGGTAGTTCTCTTGAGCTACAAAAGCAAATTGAATTTGGATTCCCAGCCATAATAAAACTCAGTTCTCTGTGTTTAATGATGTCTGTTGTTATGCTGAGTTTGTAGTTAATTTCTACGTGAGTTGCAGATAAGCTATGGAAGAAGTCTCTGGTGTGTAGGATGCCACACCATAATGAAAAAGGTTTGAAATAATTTTGTTGAATTAGACACTGAAACCTTATGAGATCCTGTATCTCAGAACCCCCTGCTCATCATCCTGGCATTCTGGTTTTGAAGTGTTTAGCAAATAGTTTGCAAAGAGTGTGGTTATTATTAGAACTAGTTTGAGATTTAAGAACATGCAAAATGTCATAAATGCTTGGGGGCGTTTTCATCAGCCTGTTCACCTCTTCAGACTTTTGCCAGGATCTTTTTGGATGATCAGGTCACGGTTCCCTATCCTGCTCATGGCTTCTGCTCTGTATGAGGAAATGCTGTGATCTGTGTGCAGTTAAGCAGTCTGACCAGTTACCCCCACAAATGAGTCTATTCCTGCATAGAATAACTTTTCTGTCCACTTTAACCTCTCTGAAAGTCCTTTGTCCTACTACCATTTCCCAAGTGTGCAGCTTCTCTGCTTTGAAACTCGATTTAGTACCTGTTCTTCTGAAACGTGTTCTGTTCAAACCCTCGCTTTGCTGACAGCTTAGTTAGTGGTTTCCCTAACATTTCAGCTGTCCTTTGTTGTATTTGAATTACACAGCCATGTGTTCCTTTCACTTTGAGAGGTAGATGGCATAATTTGACAGCATGTGGTTGACTTAACACGTGAAGAGTCCTTTATTAAAGTGGGAATTTTATAAACTTAGAATTCATGTACAGACAGGTATTGTAGATTGTCACAGCATGCAAAATTGTCACACTGACTTGGGGGAGAGCCAGAGAAGGGAAGGAAGAATGAGTGTTGGGAAGCATCCAGTTGTGCTTGTAGAATTGCTGTCCAAACCAAATTTGGGTTGGAAGAGACATTAAAAATCATCCAGTTCCAATCCCCCTGCCATGGGCAGGAGCACCTTCCACTAGAGCAGGTTCCAGCATGGCCTTGAACACCTCCAGGGACGGGGCAGCCAAAGCTTTTGGGCAACCTGTGTCAGTGTCTCACTACCCTCAAACTTCTGTTGAGAGTGTCTTTTGGATATGAAAGGCTCATTGAGCATTCGTAAAAATTTCATAAAAATTTGCTGTTGAGTCTCTTCACTAAGTCTCCAATGCCTTTTAAAGGTGGCTTCTAAATGCCAAGAGGAAAAAGTGGCTTTTTTACTTACCTGCTTTGTGTTTTCTACTGCAATTAATAGGTACTGACTTACTTATTACTGATAACTTACTGTGGTTTGGGTTTTTCTAGGTCTGAGCAGTACTTTGGGAGCCCAAGTGATATGGCTTCTGCAGCAGAACACATTAGAGAGAAGATGAAGTTAGTTAGCCTGAAAAAGCAGCAGCTGAGACAACCAGAAGCCACTACTCCAGAGAGCTAATACTGACCTTGCCTATGAATTCATAACAGGACTTCAGTTTGTAATCCAGCATGTTGTTTGCATATTACAGAATTTGGTATAATATATTAAAATGCATTTCACAGCTGTTACGAGTCTCATCTTTTTTTCAAAGTAAATGTTCTGAGCATCTTAATACTGTACATCTATCAAGCCATAATTATTTAACATGCTATGAAACCATAGACTCCAAGTATCTTATGAAAAGGAACTGTAAACTTTGCACTGAAATTTGCTGTAAAGCTTTACCTGACCTGTCAGCTGCTTCTTAGTTAACAGCTGATGCAAGCTTTGAGTGGTGCTAATTGAAGTGTTAGAAGTTCCGTATTATGAAACTCTAGTTCTTTGCTTCCCCATGCCCAGGTGATGTAGTAATTTTAGACTGTAAGGAAAGTACCTGCAGTGTAGACTGTGGTAACCCTGTAATTTTAATTTGAAATACTTAAAAAAAAAAAAATCATTTTTATTGTGCCAGTATGCAGCCTGCCCATCAGATCTTTGATATATCAAATTCATTAAACAGATGTTTTCCTATTTGTATTGATAATGTATTAAAAGCTGTTTGTGCTTAATAAAAATCATCTTTTTAAAATCTAAGATTAATTTGTTCTGGTCTGTAATTCCAAATATTGTTTATGTTACTAACATTACATAACATAAACATTATTGTTTATGTTATTGTTTTATTATGTTTTTTTAATAAATTGTATTAAAATAATTACTCCCCCAATATATTTAGAAAGTCTATATAATTTTTCTTATGAAATATATGGTAGCTAGAAGGGAACTGCTCTTGAACTATTATTGATAAGTGCAAAAGTCCAGGCTATTTTTTTTTCTTTCTCATAGCAGCAAGATGCATAAAAGTGAGACGATATTTGCATAAGTCAGTGTTACATTAATCATAGTTTTGTTCTCTTGTAAGATTGGCACATGTCTCCTGTGCTTTACTTCTAAGTCCTCTGCTTCCCTTTGAATGGAGAATCCTGAATAATGTGAATATTCCTGTTGGTACCTTTGTGGTTAAAGGTTTTCGTGTAATGAAAGAAATTAACAAGAGGTTCATAACTTAAAACCATGAGATTAGTAACAAAATGAAATTTATTCAAAGAAGGGAATTGAATTGAAACCAAATCAGCTGTGTGTATGGCTTGGTTAACTTCTTAATCTTCGGGATGCAATCTGGATACAACAGTTATTGTATTTTTGGAAGATGCTGTGGGATCTGGCCATTTAAGGGTACTGTGTGTGGAACAAACAACTGTAGGTTTGACAACTCTGTTATCACACTGTACTTTGCTCATAATGCTCTCTTCCTACAGGCATTGCTATTACTCTGCAGAATTTCCTGATGGATCTGTCATTCAAATATTGTATTTACTGATTTTTCTTTGTTTTACACATTTTTTTCCAGAGTTAGGCAATTGCCTGTTTCCAATCTAGCCATTTGAAAAAAAAAAAAACAGTAATTCCAAATTAATGGCTTACCTGTAAATTCGGTGATAAAGATGTTTTTCCTCTTGCTGTGTTTTGTCAGAGGTACTTTTTTTTTAATACACTCAATGCAATGGTACAATATTACATTAATGTTAGTTTAAAACTAATTGAAATTTTATGTACCTTATTTTTAAAGAGACTTTTTTGATAGAGTATTTTCAAATTTTATTTAGTTGCTTAATTGCATTTGAGAAATCTGATGTTATTATGGCTAATATTTGGAGGATATAAATTAATTTAGAAAGAACTCTAACATGAAAATTGTGCATATATTTAATATAAAGTGCAAACACAAAAGTAAATTAATATAGTCATTAATAGGCACTGTGTTTCCAGTTCTGCAGCATTTGTAAATTGAATCTGCTTACAGTAAACAATGGTAATGGTCTGCAGCATAAAATCTCATTAAAATATTAGAGTAAGCAAGTATAACAAACACTTTAAATTATTTTCACGTTTTTATTTTAGTTTGGGGTTTTTAAAATTTTATTTCATTTTATTTCTTTACTTTTTTTAGGGGCTTTATACTGTATGCAAACCCAAAGCAGTATCAGAAGCTCTTCACTCATTCCTGTGACAGCTGCATGCACAACTTGGAACTGATGACTGCTCACCCCAGTAACCCTGATGTTAATTTTGGCTCAGTGTGTGTAGTCCAATCTTGACGCTGCTCTTATCTTTGGTTTGACATTCCTAGGGGCCAGTGGGTCCTGACTTTCACCCCTTTGGTTCTGATTGAGTCTCCAATACAGCATCTTGGGCTGTGCCAGCTTTTGCTCTGCCTTTCTGCTCTCTTCCTCTGGAATTCCTTGCCTTTAGGCAAATCAAGTGTCTGGCAAAGGGCTGTTTTCCATCACTTTGCCATTTACCCATTTAATCTGTATCACGAATGAGGGCAAGTACTTTTCTAAGTTGAGTTGCACAAGAGTCTGCCAGATATTTCAATCCTATGAACTCTTGAGACTGCCTAGCTTACTGAAACAATGGTTTTCTGTTAGTACTATTAATTACTATAAAAACTATTTTCTGTTAATATTACTATTGATTGTAACTGATTGAGAGAGGGATTTTTGTGCTGGTTTTTGCTCTTACTCCATCCTCTGTGGCTGTACTTGCTAATGAACCTTTAGAAATAAACAACCTTTAATAGCACACAAAATCAATGAAATACAGACTTGCCAAAAAAGCAAAAAACCCTGTGCTCAAGTAATCCATTAGTACTGTATCCATTGTTACTTGTCTGTGCATTTACTACTGTGAACAGAAGTGGTGGCTGTGCTTGTAGCTCTTGCTCTGTATTTTTTTGGTTGCAAAAATAGTTCAAACAATGGAGTTGCAAAAGATGCAAATTTTTGGGGATTTTTTTAAACAGATCACCTGCAGTGAAGGATACAGTGTGCCTGGATGTGAGATAGGGAAATACCCACAGAAAGGGAAGAGTTGTAGTTGTTACACCCCTTGGAACATCACAGCTAATGGCTTGGAAGTGATGGAGTCGATCCTGTTCATGGTAATGAAATGAGCACCAAGATTTTCTGTGTTCTTGTTAGCCAAATTTGGATGTACTTGAAATGTTTCAAAATATGATTCTTGCTGCTAATGTAATCCTGAATGTGCTTTTTGTGACAGCGAATGGAGAGGTGATCGACTCGGTAAGTGCCATCCCTTTTTCCTGGGGCATCAGTAGCACTGACTGACAGCCACAGACAATGGTTTTACCTGCAGGCCATTATTGCAGAAGGTGTGTGGACTGTTGTATTAGTGTCCATAAAAGTGTTTGATGCTGTTCACCATTTAACTTTACATTGTGTTTAGTAGGATTAATGAGGTTATATTTTTCTTGGAAAAAAAAACAGATTTGGGCCGTGGGCTTCTCTAGCTTTGTGTGACTGATTTAGCATTCAAATAAAGCCACTCTGGAGGTGCAGCGGTGGGTGGAAAAGGGCTGTGTGCAGAGCAGGATCATATAGCACTTCTTATTCCATCGTGCTAGCCAAGGATATCAGTGCCAGCTGACAAAAAGATGAGGGGAAGGCTTTTTTTCCATCACAGTAAAAAAATAAAAGTGTCAGTAGGTCACAATCACAAAGCAAGGTTGTCAGGGGCTTTCTGCAACAGTAATGACATGTAATGGTGTTATAATAGCCTCTAATTTCCTGAATTCTTTCTACAGGATATTTTAATCTGTTTAAGGAGATTATTAAGAAGGAGGAAAGCTTTTGGAGCTACAGATGAAATTCTCTAATAGCTCTGAAGCTAAAATGCTGAGAAATGGATGAAAGCAAAGATTTGGTAATTCCTAACTTCTGAAGGATTGACTTAGTATCACTACAGGTTGTTGTATTTGTAAAAAGGGAGTTAGGACTGTAAAAATGCTATGTTGTTAGAGTTCTGTTCTAGTTTAAAAAAAAAAATTATTGAAGGATAGAATAAGAATCCATACATATGTAATAGCTGCAAAAGTACCTGAATGTGAGCAGCAGAGCCAAAAACTGTTTGAGTGTCTGGAATTTGCATGACATTGTTCCAAGTAATTAATTTGTGATCCCTTTGGAGAGGTATCACCTATTCTGGGTTTGTGGAGAACTTATACACTCTTAAAATAAGATAAAAAGGCAAATAGTCAAGCAGTTACATTATTTGTGGTTCCTTGCACAGTCATTTCGAGTCTCAGTGGATTGAGTCTTCTATAGTGTGCCATTTCCACAATTTCCTGATGTGTAACAGTGCAGGCAATTGCAGAGTTCCTTCTGCGGAATTAAAATCAGATGTTAGGAAAATATTGTGGGATATCATTTTGAAATTATTTATTTCCATAGTCATCCTGCTTTTGTTTCCTTCAGTTAAATAATGGAGGGAATCCTTATAGTACTGATGTCTGTCAAGACTGCATCTTAATTTAAAATTCTATTAAAAATCTGATTGCATGCCTTCTGCAATGCTATGGAGTCAAGGAGTACTTCAAGATATTTTTCATCTGATTCTCTGTGTAGGTAGTTTTGTTGTGAAGGTTTAGTGTGGGAAAATACAGGTAAGACAAAATAACCACAGAAAGAAGAGATTGATTTTCCACTTAGAATGGGTCCCTTTATACAGATCTCACAAACACATTGTATTTTAGGACCATTTTTCTGTGATTCCAAGATTGATTTAGAACATGAAAGTGAGTCACTAAGAAACTTGTGAAAATAAATCTGATTTTGTGAAATTGGAAGATAACATATCGCTTATCAAAGATACTCATCAAAATAGATGCTTGTGTGACTGTAAAATTTTAGTTATGTTGAACCAAGAATGAGTAGAAACAGGATATATTAAAAAGCTTTTAGTATATTTAAAGCACCAATGAAACACTTGAGCTCAAAATAGCAATTCTCTTTTCCTGTCAGTTGACTTTAGTTTACATGGGTCTCTATTAGAGCAAAATTACTGGAATATAACACAGAGGCAAGAGGATGGCTGAGTCAGGAAATAAATACCTCGTGAAAAAAGATGCTTTCTTATAGTTTCATAAGTGCTGAGCAAATATATTGGAAAACATTAAAAAGAAAAGTGAAAATCCCCATTTTTAATTTAAGTTCTATGGGAAAAGTTCAGCTAATTTTCCAGATAGTAGTGATATTTACAGTTTATAGGCCAAAGAGCGGGACAAACACTTCTGACTTTTGAAGCACAAAGAAAAGCAAAGGAAGCTTTATTTGGTGTCATTTTGGAATACATTGAGAGAAGGTTATTAAGTGGAAACAATTGGTTATGTTATCAGAAGTTGTGCAGATGATTTACATTCTTTTTAGTGCAGATTAATCTCAGGTTTTTAAATAATCAGGTTTTTTGGCAGTTTAATGACAGCGTTGAAATATCAAATGTGTTGTGATGACTGAATGCCAAGGAGAAACTACCTTTTTGTGCACAGGTAACTAACAGACAACATGTCCTTCAAAGTAAGTGTGCTTCAAAGCTTAATTTAAAATTGTTATGCATTTTTATTTATAATTCTATAGTGTTAAATAGATGCTTTTTACATATTTGAAAGCCTTTTAGCTTTTCCACCAGCAGCTAGCTGATAATTGCTATCAGACACCACTGATGCAAGCTCCTGTTGGGAAACCTCTTAATGCAGATTGGATGTTAAGGGGGGGAATACTGCAAGCTATGTGAAATATCCTATTGCTTTACTAAGCTCATATGTCTGTGCTTAAAATGTTGAGTGGCCCTAATGTAAACTACCCCTACTTTCTAACACTCAGAATGTAAAATCTGTCTTTGAAAAGGCAGATTTTGCCCCCAGACTGTGTCAAACTTCTATAGCAAACCATGCCACTGGCTGTTCATGGCTGAGATGACTCTGACTCCTTTGCACATCCTGCTAAACGTGGTGTCCACTTATGATATATAAATACACTTGGCTCTTCTGAGGATCCTAATGTCACAAACCTCAGCCTTGTGCTGCCTGCTCTGCTCTGTCACAGTCTGAAGGCAGCACATGTTACGTGGATTAGGAAATAGCAAAAGGAGGTTTTATGGTAGGTGTAGGTCCTAGAACACACCCAGCAAGATGCTTAGGGAGCTTCGTGTATTTTGCTTGGAGTTAAGGCTGTGACAGTTCATGGTAGAATAGCTCTGAGACTTCAGGGAAGTGCTGAGAATTTCTGGCTCCATTTGAATGGATATAAATGTTTATAGGTTGGGCTTTAAAAATTTTGAGCTTTTTCCTAGACCTTACAGCAAATGTTAATTCTAATCATAAATAAATTATAAAAATCAAGTGGAGAGGAAATCTTATCTTACCTCTAAGAACAGACTTTTGGAGGAATTGAGAGGTGACTTGAGACATTATATGTCAGAATGAAGCATGGACAAATACCTACCAAAAACCTGATTTTGATTTGTTAGTGTTCTCCATTTTGGCAGGAGCAGTCGATGTGTTAATTTGAGAGGTGTAATTTTCAGGCATTGTTCACTATGTTATGCTTGATTTGCACTGAATGAGTTCCCATCTCAATTCTGGATTTTCTGCTTCCCATGTTCATTTTCCTAGCATGAATTGCAAATGCTGGGTAACAAAATATTCCCACTGTCATTGCTGAATTTCCAGGCATGCCAGGATTGCTCATGATGCTTGTGCCTCACAAGATGAGAGGCTGCAGAGTTCCAGTGGGCTGTTGAGCTCCAGTAGGACATTTCTCTCAAATAACATGCCAGGATTTATGTGTGATAAGTGCCTTTTAACATTCCATTCTCCCCTTACGGTTTTTAGGTTACTAGGGAAGAGAGTGGCTTTCATGGTGTCTCAGCCATTTTCACAGGCAAGCCTTACAGCATGGTTACTTGATATTTGATGTGATTGTGTGATAGGAGTCTGACTTTCAGAGACTTGGGAACAAGCCATATTCTATACTGGTACTAAGAGCAGCCTGATCTTTTTCTCAACCCTTGTATGCAGCTCTGTGTGCCTCTATTGGATGGTAGAGCACTGCAAGCTGGGCTCAGCAGGGTGAGGATTGTGCAGTGTATTCAACACTTTTGAGTGCTACTCCACATATCAGTGGTGATGATGTGAATGTGATGGCCACTGTCTGCTTTAAATCACTTGGTGCCTCTCAGAGCATGGCCTTCCTCCTCTCCTCCTCCCCAAGACTAATGCATCCAAAGGAGCACAGTAATCTGGTGACATGTAAGCCAGGGTTAATATGGGTACTTTGCTTGAAACCACATCAAAATGCTGCAGTGAGCCACATGTTCAATGAGCCTTGTTGGCTTTTTATTTCCACTCGTTGCATGTGGCCAATTTGTTAGGTAGCTGCTGTTTGCAGGCATCATTTCATGGTGCATTGCCTCTGCAGAGCCAGCCACACATGAAGAAGCCAGGGCATTAGTTCCTGCAGGTGGCAGAAATGTGAACTATTTGAGAGATTTTGTACTCACTGTTAGCTGTTACATCTTTTCTAGGTATTGCTTTGTCTTCTGGATTTTATCACAGATATGTCCACATGTCTGTACAACTAAACTCTCTTCTTCAGCAGCAGTTTCACCAAAGACTTTGCAAGAGATCCAGCAGATATTTAAAGAGTTTCTTCATCATTTCCAAAGAAGAGTTTACTTCTGGGATGAAATGGTTGGTACTGGCAGTGTGTGTTGGGAGGGGGTGACAGCTGCATTCCCCATTTCAGTGTTGCTAGAAAGGAAACCTCATCAATACTAAGAAGTGGCAAGATGTTATAGTCATGAAAATCATGCACACACAAGGAGAATATAAAAAGCACAGCTGAAAGAATTTTCATCTTAGAACACTGAGGTGGTGGGATTTCTCCCTAATATATAGTAGTGAGACCTGAAGAGCAGTAGCAAGCAAAGAAAGGTGGAAAAACCATTTGGTGAATGGTATAAGTGTTTCACATAGAGTGACGATATTTATAAAAATCTTTTGGTTGCAATAGGTAGCTTTAAATGTTTTGGAAAATCAAGCTCATCCTTTTAAGTCAGTTAATCAAACACCCTGCAAAAAGGAATATTCACACAGAAAGACTAATATAGGGAAAGGAGTTTAATTACAGGATACTTATCAAATATCAGATCAAGTGGACAAAAAAGAGATACACAGCCCATGAAGTACTCTTGCATGGTATTTTTATCCCAGGAACACTGAAAGCAAGGTTCTGAAACATGGTTGCTGCAGATGTTGCTGCATTGACAAGGGATGACTTATGGTACATCATCTGTCTCTGCTTCTGAAAATACTTATGTGTAATGAAAGGAAGTCCTCAAAAGTGTCTGTTAATTCAGGCTAGATTCTGAGATTACTCATTAAAATACCTATTTCTGTCTTTCAGCTCTCTTCTGGAATTCCTTATGTTGGATTTAAGATCTGTGAGTTAAAAATGGAGGCAGTAAAATAGTTTAAAAAAATTTCTCTTGGTTTAGCTAAAGAAATAGCCCACAGTAATTATATAACTGGAAAAAAGTCTAAATCTAATTCCATCATGCAACTTGAGAGAATTACCAAAGTTTATTTTTTTTAAATCTGAATAGTACTGTAAAACATTGCATGATTTTAAACAACCAGTGCAAAAATAGACAAATATGAAACAGTAAAGATTTGCAATTTCATTAGCATTGTTATTATTTTAAACTTCCTTGATATACATCTCTTTTACCGCAGGGCCTCAAAGAAACATGCTTATTATGCTCAGTTGCAGATTAGAGGACAGGAACAGACTGGAGCAAAACCTATTGCACAGCAGAGACACCATAATTATCCTGTAAACATTTTCAATGTCACCAGTCAAAACCTCAATCTGGAAGTCATTTTGCATTATGAGTTCTACCTCAGCACCCTAACAATGTTATTATTGTCAGTGAGAACACAGAACTGCTCTCAGGCCATGACATCAGGCAAGTGATGCCTGAGAATGTATGCCACAGGACTCTGCCTCCTGAATTCTAACATTGAAATTGTGTTAAAGTTAAAAACAAAGCTTTGTGCAATTTGAAACATGCAAGAAGTTTACAAGTTGTACTTGATTTGGTATTTTCTCTCTTCCCTAATCCCACTATATATAGAGGGCCCCAAGCACAGTTTTATTTCTGACTGCAGATTTCAACTACAATGCTTGTCTGCCCTTTGTCTCCACAATGTGAAATCATCACATCTTGTATCCACTATAACATTAAATCTCAATTTTTGTCCTTTTTTCAAACAAAGATAGTGATTATTGTCCCAGATAGTGAATATTGTCTATTTTGAAGTGTGAAATTTAAGGTAATTAAGCAATGGGGATCCTTAATCAAGGAGCTGACTGCAGAGTTCCCTAGAGGACTTATACTTCAGAAACAGCTTTTTTAAGAAATCAGAAAAAGTGATCAAAAGAAAATTATTCTGTGATTCACAAACACTTTTGTCCTCACAGAAGTATTCTGGACGTGTGGTGAAGTAAAGGAATGCAACCTTGCATCCACATAAACCTGTACAAGGAGCCTGAAGAGACTGTCAGATGGGAATGCACTGCCAGGATGGGTTTTCAGATCCTGGGATCACAGCAAGGGAGATTCCAAAGGAGTGTGCACCTCCTGGAGCTGATCCAGGGTCCTTGTCCCTGGCATCTGCAGACAAGTCCAACAAGGACATGCTGACAGAGCACTGCTACAGCCAGGCAAAGGTAGTGATGTTCTGTGCATATCTCTGGGGATGAGAGGCTTCTGGGGATATTACAGCACTGGGTGCAGTGATGTGGCAAAGTGACACCTGTTTCTGGCCTGACAGCTTGGGCTGCTATGCTTTTGAAATCAATCCCTTCAGGAATCTGAGCTGTGACAGAAATCTTCCTGAAGCAGTTCCCTGTTCAAGTACACTCGCCCAGGTCTTGCTCTGTGTAGGATACCCCATCCTGGTGCCCAAGTGAGCCAAATGTGCAGAACACCAAATTAACACAGCTCTCTCTTCCTTATGGTCCCAGTTCAGAGACAGACTATTATATCCTCTCAGGGAAAAGACATGAGAACACCTTGGATTCTTGTATATTTGTGTGTGGGGAAGGGATAATTCCTGGAGTAGCAAGCATGGGCAAAGATGACTGGTGGCCCTTTATGAGGTTGAAGAACATTGCCACTCCCTGTGTAGTGTTTCAAACAAAAGCTGAAGCTTGCATGATAAAAATGAGAGCTTTTCATCTCTCCTTTTGGCTGTTACTTCTTACCCAAGAAGACAGCTGACAGCTCCCATTCTTACCCCATCCACCCAGGCAGGCATAGAGCAATAGGAAACGACAACTTCTCAGTTACCAAGACCTACAGAGCAAGTTCAAACCCTCAGAAGAAGGGAGGAGAACATCTCACTTTTCAGGTTCTGGAAGAAGAAAGCAAACGCACCAGCTATGACACAGGAAACGTAATGCTGCATTAATGATATGTCATGACATCAGCCTGCATTCAATTTCCCATGCCCAGAGGTTTTTTGCATAGTTAGACCATAAGAAAAGCCACTCCAGGAATATTAAAAAAACCAAAAACCAAAACACTTATGGAGCTTTATTTTCTTTAAGCTTTCCACCAATATAAAGATTCATTCATTCCAGATGATGTGCCCACAGGATTACAACACGGTGTCTTGTAGCACACACTGTCAGACAGGCAACTCGCTGCTCACAGTGTCCCTTGGAAGCAGCATGAAGAACACTGATCTGTGTAAATCTTGGTAACAAGTTTCTGTCCCTTGAACCTCTCCTTTTGCAGGTACCCACCTGCTGCTGCAGACAGCAGCACTCAGGGCCAAAGCAGTTTGAGCACCCAGGACAAGGAACAAATCACCTACTCCTGGTGATGGTTTTTGCTATGGATAGTAAAAAAGGGTTCTGAAACATGCAAATCCATCTTCACTGCTCTTCAGTGTTTAAATAGTACTGGGGGGAAGGGGCAGAAGGAGAGGAGGAGGGAGAAATTTTCTTCTTTTTTTTTTTTTAAATTATAGGCAATGCTTCCTAGACTTCTGTGGGACTTGAATTCTGAAGTGTTATATGCTAACCTCTGTAGAGTGAAGGGTCACCTAAATCAGGAGGATGGAGGGAGTATCCTCATACTCTGTAGCCACACTCCTGCTACATTGGGTAAGCACACATTTGTTTAACAGAGCTCCAGGCAAATAAACAGGGGTGAGTGAGGTTGGAATTCCAAGATTTCCTCTCCTAAGTATGTAACACAATTTGGTCCTAACCTGAAAGGGACAGGCAGGACCTGGTACGTGCTCCATGTTTGAGGTATCAAGGTCTGGAAGAGGGCAATGTGTGACCAGAACATACAGAGGAATCCTCAGCAGTGTCAACCCCAGCTATACAGGATGGACTTATCTTTTTTAAAACAAAGAGTGCTATTTATAATCCCACTGATAAATGACTTTTAAAAAAGGATTCTAAAGCCTCATGGTTCTCTAACACCTAAAACTCAACTGCCCTGTTGAATATTTCTTTTCTGGATAAATATCAGAGGTGTAAAGTAATGTTCTATTAGAAGTGTGGCTGGGAAACATTTGTGTACATGTTCTAAATTTAGCCTTCTGAATATTGTGTTGACTAACTCAATTTTTCCGAACAATAGCAACAATATGACTTTTGTGGTTTGGTGTGGTTTACATTATTGTATCTATTTAATTAGGGTCCTGTTAACTGAATGGCTCATACAGATCTTTTTGCACCACTGTAGGCTGATTGTGTTTCATAGGTCTGAAGAGGGACTTTTCACTCTGAAAAGATGGTCCTAAGAATTCAGTTACACTGCTTGAACTCTCTGAAGAGTCTGTGTGATTTTTTACTGATGTTTTTATTTCACAAGTTTAATATATACATCTGTATGTATAAACATTGAAAAAAATTAAACTGAAATAGTCTTTTAATTCAGCTAAAATGTAAATGCAAGTTAAACACAAAAAATAGAGACATGGTGCCAAAGTGCCACTGTAATAAGTTACCTTATTAGTGGTAGTTTGTAGCTACCCTGAGAGTTCAGTGTAGATTAGCAATCTGTATCTAAATCTCCCCTCTTTACAGAGAGAAAGAGTAGCCTGTCTCACGTCTATATTTGGTGCAGAGTGCATACTGCACTGTGCTAACACACCACATCAGGAAGGAATTTCAAATGCTCCCAAGGAATTTACTAACGAAAGTCCTGTTGGCTTACATGCATGGGCAAGGGCACATAGTAATCCTGTGTAATAAACTCTTCTCTTTCTGCTGCTGCTGCTAGAGCCTGAACAAAGGACTAATGAACCCTCTAATGTCCCTTCACCCCGCTGACAGAGCTGAATACCCTGGGCCACCGTCTTTGTTGACAACCTTTCAACTGGGCTGACTTGTGCATGTGCCACCTGTGAGCTGCTAAAACGGCTTCACTTTTGCATTCACCAGGGTAGAGCTCCATAGGCTCTGCAGCATTTGTTTTGGACAACACCCAGTGAGGCAGAAATGTTGATCTTCTCCAGGGGTGCTGGTGCGGTAAGTCTGTTCTCCAGCTGATTCTGTGGAAACTGGACAATCTCCCTGCCATTTCTGCAGTAAACTTTAGAGGATGTGCTGATGTCTTCACCTGGAACGTGAGAGAGAACAAGACATGATCTCTTTGCAATTCACACTTGTGAATTGTTTTCTGTTTTCTTTGATGTTTTTTACTCCATTCAAAAGTTAAAATTTTTGCTGTTTATATTTTGCCATTATATTTACACTCAAATAGTCATCAAGTCACTTCTTTCTTATGTCTTTGCTCTAGCTGTCACTTTAAGGAAAAGTGTAAATCCAACTTGTATTTTTTATAGTCTATGACAGCAAAATCAAATTAAACTTGCTAAATAATATGATAGCAAGTTACTAACATGTTTCAATTTGGAGAAATCTGTTCAGATAGCTTGACTTTGAGATACAGGTGTTAATCACTCAGAACTGTCAATGGCTTCAGAATTATTGCAGGGGCTCGTGTCCCCCTCGCTTTCTCTTCCTTTCCTCAAAGTGCTTTTTATCCTCTTCCTGCAGTTCATCATTGTATGAAACCATCTCAAGGTTATCAGCAAGTAAAGAATCTGAAGTAATTTTTTTATTTTGCCTGAGGTTAGGTTTAACAAGGAACGGAACTTCTTTCTGAAAGCACTAATGTGTTAATCCATTCTCAGAACAAGAAGTTTGTTTTGCTGCAGGGGTTCTTAAGTGGAAAATCCAATACCTCAGTTTTTTATGCTGCCCATATTGAATCATGTGCTATGATAACAAGATATTAAGAAAACAGATTAGATGAGTACATTACTGCCAAGCTTAGTTGTTTACTATTATCATCATCATTATTATTATTTCTGTATTTCTGAAAACAGAGTGGTTTTATCCTCTTCTAGAATTCAAGCCTAATGAATAAAAATGTAAGCAGTCTCTATGGGCTGCATACCTCTTTATCTTGTATATAACACTAGTAAAGAACCAGAAGACAATTTTTTAAATAACAGATGCTAGAAAAAATGGTATTTGTTTATGTAACACTTAGAATTCGGAGTTCTAAATTTAAAGGTTATATGAGCTTCCTTAAAATTATCGTGGAGCCTGAAGTGACATGTAAACCTAGTTAAATTTGCTGGATCTTTCCTATCATTCAATAAACAGTAGAGATTTTGGTACTGTTTATAATTTACAGGTTACAAATAGCATGTATACTTTGTGGAAATCCTCTAAGATCCATAAAGAGTGATACAGGGAAGGGAAAGCTTCAGGATGAAAGAGGGGAACATGATAAATGGATGACCAGTGGACTGAAATGTTTCAGCTGCCATTGCTCCCCATGTCTGTTTACTGTATGGGTTTTTTTAAATGTTGTTGTCCTTGGAAGCAAACAAATAATGATTTTTACTGTTACCATTGCACTGAATTAGCAGTCTTAAGCTTTTTGCTGATTTCTTCATCTCTGATATACTTCTGGTCTTACAGTTAGCAATGTTGCTTTACTTTCTTTCACATACATGTTCAGTGTGACAGGGATAACTCCTTTTGGTATTTTCTCTGCTTAGTGTGATGGTGTTTTTTGGGTAGCTTTTTCTTTTCATGTTGATCTCTTAGTATGATATGAAATGTCTTCAGGACAGGTGATGGAAGAGAAAGAGTAGAAAGGTTTTCGTTAGGGTGAGACACAGAAACTAAGGGATATACAAGAATATAATTCTTCACTATAATTTGATGCTTTAAAATAAAATTAATCTGGAACTATTGTTTCTAGAACTGAAACAATTCTTCAGGCAACACAGACTATAGTGTGTTCTTTAAACTTTTTGCTGGAGAGAAGCATGCTGTCTCTGACCCCTTGGGCACTTTTTCACAGCTGTTTCCTAGCCCTTTACTGGGACTTCTGTGCCTTCTCTTTCCATGGTGGCAAGGACAGAACAATCTCCTTTTGGGGCCAGCATGGTCCTGGACTACTTTGCAGCCACCTTTTCCTAATTTCCTGGGCTCTCAACTGTCAAGGAAATGCTTCAGCTCTTACCTACCTCAAGTCAATGTCATTTACCCTGGCTGGCCCTTTCCCTCCCTCTGCAGAGCTCAGCAGCAGTGACCTCAGGCCTGAGTGTGTGCCCAATGCTCCCATGTGTCTGGCTTTGTGGGAGGACAGACTTCCCCAGCCTCAGGGCCCTGTTGGGGCTGTGGAGTAGCTTGTGCTGCTCCTTGCCCTGCCTCTGGATGCAGAGTTTGGTCCGTGCCCAGCTGCCCATCTTGTTCCATCCCTCTGGCCCTCAGTGAGAGAGGGATGCCTGCAAGGGCCCTGGTTCCCTTCTGTTTTCTGTCAGCCTTCTCTCCAGGGCAGCTCTCTGCAAGAACACTTCTTTCCATCTCAGTGTTAAGATGGTATTCCAAGTTACTGTTCTCCACAGGCCATCCATGTGCTGTCTGACCTCTGGGAGGAAGCACCTCTGTTTCCCTTTGTCCCCTGACAGCTGCCAGGATGGGTTTTTATCATTCTTGACTTGAGGTTTCAGGAGTAGTGGGTTAGAATTTCAACCAGTTTGTCATCCTAGAAACTTATTCAACCAGTATAGGTTAAAAAGGAACCTCTTCCAGGAGGAAAAACTGCCTGTTCCTTAATGCTCACCCTTAATGTGACCTCTGTGGCTGTTTTATGAGCCTGAGGGACTTGCAAGACTGTGATCTTCATACCCTCATTCTTGATGATACCTGAAAATGGTGCCTACTCAAACCAGAAAAAGCAACAAGCAGAGTCTTGGAGAGGACTGATGTCTTTGTCCATGTTTCAAGGGGGGCTGTGGAAGTGGTGTTTATTGGACTTTTGCAAGCCTCATGAAGCCCAGAAGTCTGAGGGATGCTTCCTCCCCTTCTTTGCTGTGTACACGTGTTCTCCCAGCTGGGAGACAAGGAAGAAAGGAGGAGACCCACTACATTTACAAACCAGTCAAAGTGAAGGACCTTGCATCATTGAGGCTGCAGGGAGAGAATTTTCTCTCCCAGAGGCATTTTCATAGTGCATCAGTAGCTCAAAACTCTCAACAGATGAAACTTACCTCCAAGGAAGTCAGACCTTTTTTTCTATGTATCACTATCAAAATTGTGATTAGCACACTTTGCTTGCTATACGTGAGAAAAACCTGTGGATTGCATACCCTACATGTTGAAAATTAAGTGAATTTTTTTATATTTACCTCTCAAATCCTTTTTATGTACAGTTTTTTCAGATAGTACATGACATTATTTACATTATAGAGACTTGATCTTTCTTTCTGTTTTCCTGAGATTGTTTCCTTTGTTCCTTTGCTCAGTTTTGTTGTTTCCTGTGGACAGCTGGTGAATGTCCCTTTCTTCTTGTCATTCTTACTCTCTTCTTTCACACAGCAGTAGCAAAGGGAAAATATTTCTCTCTCCTGACACAAATAGCCCTCCTTTTTCTGGCTGCTACCAGGATTTTTGTTTGTTTCAGACAGAGAAAGAGACAGATAAGTAAACAAGACAGAGAAAGGCATGCTCGCTAGATTTTGTTCCTTTGGACACAGCTGAAACTGCTCATCGTGCAATGCCAAAATCCTCATTTTTTGTCTCCCAGGGTTACATTCGAAGGTATGTTTTGATCCCTTGATAATTTTTTACTGTCACTGCTCTGACGTTTCCCTGTCTCTGTCCTGTATGCTTAGCATAAGATGAATAAATACAATACCCATGCATTTGTTATCATACGTTCTGAATCACTTGTCTCAGTTGTTGCCAAATTTGCTTATAGTCAACTTCCTGAGTGTGGCATTTTTTCCCTTATTTCCAGCTGTCAGCACAATGAAAAATGATACCTCATTTAACTTGAGTGAAAAAACAGCTCTTATGTCTGGCTACCCCAGGGAGATGATGGATTGGCCCAACTTGTGCCATGAAAAAATACACTTAGAATGCTCTTCTGAGAAACAAAAACTCAAGGACATAATACCAAATTTGGTTTATAACTCCTTTTGTAAGAGTAAAAAGAGGTTTGGCTATTTTTTCCTAATTAGTTTTTCCAATAGCCAAGTGCTGTTTGTCCTCCAAGTGCAGTCCTGCCTTCAGGGTAAAAAATCCAAAGTTGCTTGTCTTCTGGAATGTTTTTTTGAAAGCTGGAGTATTTAGCAGGTTTTGTAGAACAGATCTATCTTCCATTCAAGTCAAAATAGGGCTCTCCATTTCAATTTTGAAGTTTCCTGGACCTCTGTCACCCAGGTTTTGTGTTGGGATTAAATATCAAATTTTTATTCTGCCATATTTATAACAGGAATACATATAAGTCCTAAGGAGATCTGTCTAATATTTAAGTGGCAGAGTCCCTAGGCTTCTTACAGGTGCCAGAAGGAGTTTCAAAAAACTGTGATATTTGTTCCTTGTTTGGCAGCTTGCTTAAGCAGTGTTGTGTTTTTGCTCAAGGGATGGATTTTGCTTTGCCAAGCCCATTTTTTTCATCACAAACTACAATAAAGGGCTTCTTCAGAACCTGTTTGAAACTCATGATTTGAAGATGATGCTTAGATTAAGGTAATCTGCCAATAATTGGGGGGGAGAAATGAGCAAACAAAAAGAAAAATTCCACATTGACACATTTATCAAAATTCCCTGTAACTACCTTAAGTTTTTTCTAATCTAAACTATTTTAGAATTTTTTTCCAGATCTTGGTTCCATTGCAGGTGTGTGTGTTCTTGTATGTAATTAGAAATCTGGTTTATATAAAAATGTATTTAAATATTACATAATTTTAAACAAACCAAATAAGCAGTTGCTTAGGGGAGACTTATGCATGTAGTTTTTTGGGTGGAGTTGTTTTTCCAGAGTGACCTGCAAGCCTAAACACCAGTGTCACTTTCTCAGCTGTTCTGTGGAAGGAAACCCAGCAGCTGCTGTCCCACAGTGTGGGCTACTTGTGGCATGCTCTGGACTAATGGCAATAAAATTAATATGTCAAACCAATATTGTAATCTAAATGTGTCTAATAATTCCCCACACTGAAAAAAAAACTTAAGCAGTGTTTAAGCAGCTATTAGAGAGGTCTTTGTTATGCTCATTTAGAACAAAATTAAGTCTCTAGAAACAATTTAAGATTAAATTGAAAAGCAGGTTGATAATTGAAAATTATCTTAATCTTAGGAATAAAATATTCCTTAAGAATTCAAGGTACTTGGTTTCCTTCTCTGATTGTTCTGGTCACTATACTTTTAAGTATTTTTGGATTAAAAACTCCCTGTTTTGATTTAGCATTTGACTCATATACACATGCTCATCCTGTTTAGAGAGTTTAATTCAGCAGAAGGATCATGTTGAGCACACACATTCAGTAAGTGAGAAAGTGTTTTACTGGTATAATGTGAAAATGTAGATTTGATGGTTGCTTGTTTGAAACCTCGTAACACTGGGTTTGTCAGTATAGAATCAATGGTAATTTTTTTTTCCCTAGCTGTTACAATTTGAGAACTTTTTTTTATTTGGCTAGCTGATGTCAGGTGATGTCCATGGAAGAAGCCCTTCACACTTCAGATGGTGACAAAAAAGAACAGGCAGCTTAATGCTACCAAACTAGGGGTGTGTCAAATCTCTCTCAAGAATGATAAACTCAATGGAGTTGTCTATTTTTAACCTCCTGTTCTTTCCTTTTGGCAGACTAATCAGTGTTAGCTGAGCCGTTTCACTGAATGGATCCAAGGCACTCCGGTGCTGTCTGAAATGAGCCGCGGACCCTGAGGGAAGGAGGGAGCGTCCCAAGCCCGCCTTGCTGTGTGCAGCCCCTCTGAGAAACACCATGGAAGATGGAGCCAGCTCGGAGCAGAAGCCTTCCACAACAACCCTCAGTTCAGTGGCTGTGCAGGCTGGGGATGCCAGCATTGTTATAGCTGTGCTCAAGGTAAGGCAGCAACTCCGGCACGTGTGCCCTCGTCTTTCTGCTACTCCGAGTAACGCCGCTTTTAAATAGCCCGGGCAAAGGAGTAGTTAGCATCAAATGATACGGCAAGGCCATTGGATTAGTCGGTATCTAATAGGCTTTCCTTGGAAGTTAACAATTGTTTCTGTTCATAATTATTCTTGGTGGTTTTTGGGTTGTTGGAGGTTTTTTTCAAATAGTTTAGTCGAAATATGTAAGGTCTTAGAGGGAAGGAATTCCTCTTACTCTGTTTAAAAATTGTGAAATGAAGAGTGGCATAAAAATGTGTTTAAAGCATGATGATTGTAGTTAAGTCTCCTTGAGTTATTTTAACCTGTACTCAGCAATAACTTTACACAATAAAAGGCTCTACAAACTCCACAGATGAGGTATTTCCTGGGGAAAAAAAAAGTCTAAACTTAATAATGAGTAGTCATTTTTGAAAGCTGTGAATCCACAGTCCCATGTGTTTCAGTAAAGCCCTTGTGTGCATACAGTTGTGCTTATACGCACCGAAAAGCCTGTTTTGTGAGCTGGAATTCACACCTTCCGTTGGCACAAAATTCGGCACTGAGAGTAAATCTGGATGCTAGTTATGAATCCCAGCTGGAATTTATTGGCAGTTTGATTTTTCATTCTCCAGGCAGCCTGGAAAACCTGCTAGCCTCAACCATTAGAGTTTGTTGGTAATGCAGAATAAGGTGATAACGAGTTGGGTTGTCACCTAATTCAGGTGATTATTCAGGATGGCTTACCTCCGTTTTGGGAAGGTTTTTTTGAGGTCAGTTTTCACCCTTCCTGTGAGGTGGTCTGCTGTTGCATGGAGGTAAATTTCACTGCAAGGAGACTCAAGCTGAGAAGTCATTTATTTTTCCTCTCTGTGCTGTGGAACCATGCTAACTTCCAGTGACATCACAGCAGCTTCTGTCCTTATCAGCATCCTTTGGTTCCTGTTCCAAAGGCTGTTAAGTGTCCCGACTGCTGCTTGTGCAATGTCTTGTTCCATATATTCAGTGCAGAGGTACATCGGACCTATGTGGTAGAAATAAAATCTGAGGCTAAGGTTTTTGCATCTGCTGTAATACATTTGTAACTTTTGCCTGCCCCACTCACCCACCAAATTCATTGACTGTGTCATCTTCAGCCGAAAGGGGAGATGAGTCAGAGAAAACTTTTTTGTCTCATTGTGATAATTTTACTCTTCGTGGGCAAAGTCAATATTGGAGCACCTTCTGAATAGCACTAGTCTGGGATTTTGTCATTTGTGTAGAGGTTTATACTGTATTCTCTGTGTCTTCATTGTGTGTGTGGTCCCTGTGCTCCTGTGACCATGGGAAGGATGTGTGAGCTGAGAACCTGTGTGAGTAAATAAATGAAGGAAACCTTGTGTTTTCTGAAGGCTGTAATTGTTTTCTTATTACAGTGTGGAAAATGGGTGAAGCTTCAGCTAGCTGAATCAACACCAAATATATTAGAAATTGGCAGCAATCAAGATGAGACGAAAAAGCTGCTTCAAGATCATGAATTCCTCCTATCCAAGCTGAAGGTAAGATGTGATAAGACCACAAAAAATTTCTCAAGTCATTACAGTTCAGATACAACAGCTGATGTAGCTGCCTGTGCCTCCTATTTCTTTATGGTGGTTAGGTTAAACTCCACATAGAAAAAAATATGTTCAGCCTTTGTCAGCGTAGCAGATCTTCTAGGCTTAGGCTCCTTCACAGGAAAAACATGCTTCTGACAGCAGCTGTAAAAGCATTGTTTTTTTTACTTTATACATCAGTGTCAAGTGAAAAAATCCTGTAGCCCACAGTAACTGCTGAGTATAATGTCAATTAATTTTTTAAAATCTCCAATGTTGTGAAAAGTTTGATTGTTTTATACCAACTGTGAACACAAGCAAGCCTCTTGTAAGTCTGAAGTAGATATTCCACAAACTTTTTAATTGGATCTTAATTGATGTAAGTTGCATTGGGAATGATGTGATAAGATTAAATACCTTGTCTTGAGCTAGGAATATTTTAGTTAAGTAACAGTCCTAAAATCAGATTTTGGCATTCCTGAGAGCAGATTATAGGAATGCTGAGTGACAGGCTTGCATGAACAAACTGAATAATTTTAAGTGTGGATGTTTGACATTGAGAGAAGTCTGAAGTCACCTAAAAAGAAATGTTTTAATATATTGATAGGGTAGGTTGACTTTATATATGTAGACAATTAAATTCCTCTAACATGTTTAAAGCTATGAACAGTAACTTATCTTAATTTTTAGGGGGTCTACATAAACTTGAGCTCTGAAAGAACAAACATGATTTGCATAGGATCAAGTATTTGATTCAATATCAATGACTATGTACTTCCCCTATCATTAAAAATATCCAGTGATTGTGAGGTAATTCAATACAGTATATAGAGAATGTTACTAATACTCTACATTGTGTAGATTTTGAAGAGTATGAAGAATAGAATTCTGGAAAAAACCCACCAAACACCCAAAACCAAACAAAAATGCCCAAATCCTAGAGAGAGTTAGTTTTGCTTTCCTTTTTTATGCAAGTGCCTCGTCTTTATTGTCAGTAATGCAACTTTTGGGTGTTCTTGGCTGTGTCCATGCTGCTGTGTCCTGTTTGAGCAATTCAGATTTAGCTGAATTCTTTCACACTGGTTGACTGGAAGAAGCTGATTATTTTTCTTTTAATCTTCAAAAATAAATATTAAAGAGTAGAAAAAGAAAATAGAGTAATTCCTATCTTTGAAAGAAACTCCCATCTTTGTAAGAAAAACAGTTTCAAATAACATTTTACTATCAAGTCAAATCAGATCAGAAAATTTATTGTGCATAAACTGTTAACGAATGCCTGTCATCCAAATACACTGGGAACAAATACTCATTATTTCATGTTTTATGCCTGTGGTCCTTGCAAAATTTGGCATAGATTAATGAATATTCTATAAAGGAATTAAGTTCAAAATGACTACTTTTTCATCAATAATATGAGCTGTGATAATAAGGGACTACAATGTTATAATTCTTCCTGGCTGTGCATTTTTCAGCCATGACTATTTGTGAATTACAGTAAGCTGTTAACACTTGTCAGTAATAATAAAGTCTTCAGTCACTAAATCCACTTGTAAAAATTTTTTCCAAGATTGATTCTCAGTTTTTGAAATATTGTTTATAGTAATTCTTTTCCACTTAGCACTTGATAATGAATTATGCCTTAGCTGTGTGAAGATGGGTAAGAGGCTGTTTGAAGTGTTTCCCCATTTCTTTTTTGTTACTGTAAAAATATATTAAAGGAAAATAAATCCTGACAGATACCCATACTTGATATGCATATACTTAACTTAGCTGATAAGACTAACTAAATTGGAATATAAACTTTTGTGCAGGTCAGACAAAAATTCTTGAATGAGTAATGATTCAGTCATGAAACTAGTCTTGCTTAAGGCAAGAGTTAGATGATTCATACTAAATACATCTTTGGAATCGGTAGGGAAGTACCTATCAACTTTTAGAAGATGATTTATGGAATAGTTGTACATTCTAGCATTATCCCATGTTCTTTGGTGAACTCATTCTAGGTTTTGATTACTCCTTTGCTTTTTAACTTCCTTATTCTCACCCAGTATATTTATTGCAAGTTATAATCAAAACATTCAGGCCAAATTCTTTTGTCAGCTAAATTCACGGATGTAAGTAAGGACGAAATCTGGCACAGTGATCAGTTTACAGTACTTCTGATGCTAAAGGAAAAGGAATGTAATCTAGCTCAGTATTTCATGGGATTTGTTTTGATTTAGCAATGTTAACAAGGTTAAAAAAGCTCAAACAAACAGTTTGACAGTTAGTAAGGCGGCTGGTACTTTAAACAGTAATTGGAATAGACTCATTGAAAGAGAAAACAGTAATTTCTAGAACATTTTTAAGATTCTTTTAATGTTCAGAATCGTAGTGATAAAAATTGTTATGTGTTTTCAAGGCCATAGGGAAAAACATTCCAAAATACTTTCTTTTGATAGAACATACTATAGCATATTCATTACTAATTTACATTTGTTCCATTAAATTTAGGAATTGGGAACCCCCTACTAGTTAAACAAAAAAGCAGAATACAACTTTTGAAAAGGGCCCCACTTCCAATGTTTATGGATAAGGAAACAGATGAATTATGATTAATAGAGTTAAAAGAATAAATGTTGAACAGGAAAGATTAAAAGTGACAGCAGCACCAGTTTTGTTGAAACCATCAACCTCTGTGATTTCATACAAGTCCCTTCCCCAATATCTGCCTCATCCTTCTAAGGGTAACATTCAGCAGGTTTATATGTTCTGGAAATACATGTATGTACATATGGATGTCTCATTCTTCACTATTTGAAAAGAAAAATGAGAAGACTCAAACCTATAAAACCTGAAACAAAACTTCCAGGAGGCAAGATTATATAGATTGCTCTTTGCATAGACATTTCTCTGCCATTCTCCTGTTGTTTCCAACAGAAACGCTATTTGGAGATAACATGATTTCTTAGTGCTTGGGTCTCAATGTTAAAACTCACTGGATCATCTGGAAAAAGAAAAAGAAAGAGTATGTGTTAATAACAATGTTAAAATTCCCAATATGGCATTCTTGGTTTGCTTCCAATGTTCTGTTTTTTATCATGAGAGAGACTATGGCAGAACAACCACAAAACTGAAGTGAATCTAGCCCACAAACTTAAGTTTAAAACCATCATTGTTATTAATTTGGCTCATGGACCTGAGGATTGCTCCTAATTATTTTATTTACTTTAATCCACAGCGCATAAATTGCAAAATACTAATTTATATGCTAATGGCAAAGAGAAAAAAATCAGCAAATTACAGTCTTCAAAAAGCACTAATATAATACACTCATATTTTGCTTTTGATATTTTTCAAATAAGCCTTTTAGTTATTTAGTGCAAAAGTATTTTCAAAATACTTATTTTTCAGTGATCTTGTATGGAAAAAATTATTTGTGGATATTTTCTGAATTATTGGTAATTAGTTTTGAGGTGTTCAACAGTGCAATTAGCAACAAAGTTTGGCTGCATTTTTATCAAACCGGAGCTGATTTTTGCAAGTGATTTGAACAAAAAAAAAAAGGAAAAGGTAAAATGTAATCATTACCTTCTTTTCAGTGTTAGTTCAGCTCATACAAATATTGAAATTGATGAGTGAAAAAAATTCCCACTAAAATAGTATTTGTCTTGAATAGCCCTATGACTATTTTCCAGGCTCTGTTGTATAATGTCAGCACTAACTAAAGGTTAATTTTAGCAGCATCTCAGTGCTTAGAGAATGGCAGAGTAGTTTACACCTCGGAGAATTCCCAGTTATGTAGTCAATGTACAACAACTCAGGAAAGGCAAAAAAATAATTTCCCCCTCTCATTCCTTGCTCTTTTAACAGAAGGAGAAGTACCCAAATAATGGACTGTGAACAAACCAATACAAAAGCTTTACTGTCCAACACAACTGCTGTGAAAGACTTTTCTGTCTTTGCTGTGTTATCAGAGGGAAGGAGCAGGGGGAGAGGTGTGGCTGCATCTGCAGGCAGGATCATTCCTGCAGCAGGGCTGGGATTGCATCCCCCCGGTGCCCCTGCAGCCCTCCGACCCCAGCACTGCTCCCTTCAACCTGCCAGTGCCCTTCTCTTGCTACCGTGGAATTGGACACATCATAGACATTTAATAGAAATTGAAATTGGTCTGTTGTTTTTAGAGCAATACTTTCCTGACATGGTTTTTTACTGACAGCAGCAGAAGTTGCATGTGCCCCTTTTTGACTACATGCTAGGCATTCCTTGTACTGTCAAGCTTCATTCCAGCTTCTCAGCTCTTCTTCTATTTTTTTCTTTTTGTGTTCACACGGAATGACACATGAGATTCCAAAAATGTTTGAAATAATTATAAGTATTTAATGGAAAGCTCTGTTAAGTTCACTCAATTGATAAAAAACCTCATTAAAATTCAGGTTTCTCTGGAAAATTTTGTTTTCCATGAGTCATCGTTTTTTTTTTTTGAAATACACATTTTTCCTCCTACTAAGTTTGCTTCTAGATAAGGGACACAAATTAGAAAGAAGTAAATGCCAATTCAATATTAGGAAAATAAAGTTTGACCACGAAAATGAATTCATTCTAAAATAGATTGTGCAGAAAAGTTCTGGAATTTCCATTGCTAGGGATATTTAAGACTTCATGGGCTATGTCCTTGAGTAACTAGAGCAAGGGGTTAGACAGACGACCTGAAGAGTCCTCTCCAAATTATTCCTTGACTCTGTGTTGATAAAAGGTTTGTATTTCAAAGATAAAAAGCAGAAAACCAGTGATATCAGTCTACTTAATTTAAAAATAAACCTTTCAAGTTTGTAGTATATAGAAACTAACCTACTAAAGGATAATTTCTTTAAAAGTTCACAGTAACTAGTGGCTTTGACAGTTGTGGGAAGAATATTTCTAAACTCATGGCAATAAAACCTTAATATATTTCTGTCCATCTTAGGTATTTAACTATTTCTCAAAGAAAGAGTAGTTTCCTGTAAAATATTTCTCTCTCTTTTTTTATTTTTTATTAATCTGTCTTCTCAAAATGTAACTTTTTCTGCTGATGATGAAACAGACAACATGATAATTCTTGTGATGCTCTATTGGGTTTTTTGTAGCATTATAGGAGCTATTATTCAAAGGCAATAAAACACACACCTGTTTTAAGTGAGTGAACCACATTCAATCCATGTTAAAGAAAAAATTAAGTCTGTATTTGAAAACATACATTAATCAATTCTAAATACTAAGACTATTGAACACATGAAGAGTTTTATAATTCCTTTTTTTTTATCTATATACACACTAATTTTGCATTTCATTAAATGCAGCAGTTTGGTTTGCTTTAATCTCCTAGTTTTCTTTGGTTGGATTTGAATACATCTCATAGTAACTGAATTTTAAAAGATGCAGGAAGCATGACTGATACCCTTTGAAAACTATTCCAGTTTTCTCTGTGTCTTAGGGATTAGCTGTGCCTCACAGCTAATCAATTACTAGAAAACAGAACCTACTTGTCAGGGATAAATGGTAATTAACAACATGTTCAGAAAAAAGGCTTCTAAACCAAGAAAATCTACTTCTGGGTCGAATTGTATAGAATTCATTTTGCTCATTTAAGAAAGGTTTAGCATTTAAAATGCCTTTTAAATATGTTGAAGCTGATGTAATATTAGGATAAAAGCATACCTAGTTTTATTTCAAAATATAAAATAGTCAACTCTTTGAAAAGCTAGTCTTTGCCAAGGAATTCCACGTGCAACTACCTTGGATGTCATCTGGTTTTCTACAGTGTATTCTGACCAGCTGTGAAAGTGGTATGATCATTTTGGTAAAATTAACCTTCTAGTGACAAGCAGTTTGGGTGTAAAGTTCTGAGACTTTTTTTTTTTTTTAATGCCAGCATTGTCATGACTATAATGCTTCTGTATAATTGATATTAAGAGTTAGTAAAGAGACTATCAGTGTCTCATATACTCCTTTAATTCGTGTTACATTTCTTAACAGAGCTGGTCTAGAATGTTAATAATATCTCATGCAGGATAATTAATGAATGCTACTACTTTTACAGGGTTGTTGTGCATGTAAAAATTTTATGCCTCATCAAGACAGAAACACAAAAGCTTCTCTTAGAGTGCTTTACTTTATTAACTCTTTATCCAGTGGTAAATGAATGGCCATTTAAATTACGTAATAAAAATTCTTTTCACATTACATATTCATGTGGTAGCACCTCTAATAACAAAAAAAGTGAATTTATTAATTCATACTCATGATACCCAAGATGGGGATTGGGAAGAACACAGAGCAGATGTTCTGACACACTAAATATTTGTAACATAAGCTGGAAATGGGCCAACAGTTATCTTTCTTGTGGTGAGATTAATAAAAGGAATGAAACACAGAAGAACTATTTTGACAATAGGGCATTATTATTTGGTGGTCAGCTTGAGCAATGCAGCAAGCTGAACTTGAAACATTACATAACTTAGGTGTGATTTTTTTTGGAGAATACATGCTTATGTTCAAATCACTCTTGCCTGGATTGCATTGAAGTAATCAGAAACTTATAAGTAAATTACCTCACAGACTTCTAAAACTTCTAATGTCCAATAATGTAATATGATGGCATATGAAAGAGGAATCAAAATATCTGCACTGCTGCCACTTCCAGGAAGACAGATCTGTGTTTAAGGAGACGTAAAAGCATTGGAGGATAATCTTAGAGATAACAGGATAAATTTTCAACTCCTGTTTTAATGTGAATTTTTATTGAACTATTGCCTCTTTAGTACTGATGAAATTCAGAAGCTTACTATAAAACACGCAGAAATAGCTGCACTCTTATCACTAGGAGCTGGAAATAAAGCAAGAGTAGGAGGTTTGTGGCTCCTGTTCAGACTCACTGTTAAAATATTCTGACATCAGTATCAGCACAGTAGTTTGGATTTTGTGTATGGATTCCTTATGTTTGTTTTGGTTTGGTGTATTTCCTTCTCAGGCTTTGGAAGACAAGGTATGGGACCTGCTGCACGAAGCAGACAAGGTTGCAGAGGAGAACAAAGAAAAGAGTCAGGTGTATGATGCCATGGCAGAGACCCTTGGGGATGCATGGGATGCCCTCATCGTTATGTTAGAGAAGCGACAGGCACTCCTGGAACTTACTTCAGTGTTCTTTGAAAATGCTCTCGAGGTTTGTATTTAAATCAAATAACTGTTAATTTGAAGCTGCCCTCATCTTACAGGTGCTCTGAGAACTGTAATTTTAATGTGTTTTATTATTGTTTGTTGTATTTCTAAAGGCTGAGGCAAACAAGAAAGTTAAAATCTTGGCATACTTCCTTCCTTTTTCACCTTTCAGATAGTACAGGATGGAGCTGAACAAAAAAAAACAAACAAGTAGACTTTAAGAAATATTTTAGTCATGATGTCTCCCACATTTGTACTTGACAGAAAATACCAATGAAAAGTGGAACTGGACCAAACCTTAAAATATGTATTTCAGTGACTGGACATTCTGCAGAATATCTTTCATTCCTTATGATTAAAATTATTTGGCATTGAAAGAACTTATTCTCAGATGCCTTCACTAATGCACACTGATGACTGGTCACTGAAAGGTTTTACACCAAAGTATCCATAAGGTTAAATAAAACTAAATAAAGCAAACATTAATCTATATCCATAAAGCTATTATAATTTCATAAAGCAAACATTATTTGAACTTGACAGTCCTTTACCTGAGACTTGATGTACAGATGGACACAAAAGAACAACTGTGTGACCCCTTTTTACCCATTTCTCTCTTATCCTAGTTCACTGATACGCACAGGGAGCTAAAGAGGAGAGGGATTCCATACCCTGCAGCTTTGTGCCCACTCTGTGTAGCTTCACGATCAACTGTCCCCACATCCTGGAACTCAAAGGGTTTAATAATTCTCCCTGATAATTTTGTTTCCATAGTATGCCAGTGCCACCTTTAAGTTGCAGAAGCAACCGTGGGATTACTACCTGTCCTAAGAAGTACAAGATCAACAATCTACTAATTACTGTGTCCTGATAATGTGTCTTATACAAAGAAATTAGATTTGGCATAAGACTTTGTGGGAAAGATGATTCACAAAGTGGCAAACTATAATTACAGATTGTATCAACTAAAATCCTTCAATAAGTACCTCGAAGAAAAGCACTCAGAAGGTGCCTAGAGGCCACAAAGCATCTGGATCTGTCAGTCAGTAAAAATGCCTTTCTCTAAGAATTTACTAATTCTCATGAACTTACCCAGTAACACAGAGATTCTGATGTAGCTATGCAAAACAAAATTACAGTCTGCTTCTCCCTATCCTTTGTTTTCTTAATGCAGTTTGCTGTTAAAATTGACCAAGTTGAAGATTTCCTGAAAAATGCTCAGGAGTTTGACAATATTGACTCTTTGAGAGAACTACTTCTGCAACAAGAGCATCATACAAAAGGTACAAACAATATTCCACTCCTGATAGCATGTGGTTGTGCACTGGCTTCTTGAGGTAGCAGTTTTATTCTTTCTATGCATAATGAAAAAAAACAAACCTTATTAGAAATACACGTATGTTCTATTTGGAAAAATATAATGGTGAGATAGATTTTAGCAGACTTGCTGAAAGATGTGAAACTCCTTGTTTCAAGCTAGCCTTTGCATCTCCCCTTCCCACACACACCTTTGCCCATAAAATTTCTTCCACATTCTTTTTCTTTGTTCAAACTTCCATGTGAAGCAACATATTGTGGCACATTCAAATCAAAAAGAGAAAAAATTTTTTGGAACTAATCTCATTGTGTGGCTACTTTATAATCCTTTGCAATTCCATATGGTTCTGCATTTTTTTATAAATCTGAAGACTCCATCTTTGTAATTTTAATCAATTTTTTCTATATGATTACTAACTCCTGGCAGAATATCAATTTTACTTTATTATTCACTGGTTGAGCACTAGCTGAAATATTTTTAGCTACTTTGAAAACTAGGTATTCTGCCTGGGAGGCTGAATAGAGAATCAAACTTAGATAACTCTAGTATGGGTTTCGGGTCTTCCAAATTGATCTTCATGGGAGCAAAGTGCTCACTGCATGCCAATTTAAACTTGAGGTATCTGGCAGCAATTTACTGCTCAAAAGACAGTCTATAACTGTAAGGATCAGATGAAATTATTTGCCAGAGAAAGACTGTTTGGATGGCAATAAGCCTACCCTCAGATGGAGGAAAGTGGCTGCAATTTATTGACTTCTTATTCTACCTCAATCACATAAAATTTTGAAAGCTGATATTCAGCTATCTGATAAAAGACAGTGCTTTCTTCAAGAAGGATACTATCTACCTGATCCAAAGAAAGGTGGCTGAAAATACAACCCTGACCAAGTACTGACTCTACCAGTATGTGATATGATAGGTAGATTATCACAAATGCTTAAAACTCTGTAATTAAAAATAATAATAATATTTTGGCACAAATGCACTTCAAAATGGAATAAAAAAGGTGAAAATTTATGAAATATATCTGTTTACCCATTTCTAGGTGTGTTAAATTTCGGATGGACTGAAATTAAACATTTCTGATTCATACCACTTTTTTGGAAGGCAAGAACAAGGAGTAAAATGGACAGGCTTGTTGCCATGAGCTCATGGAAACTAATTTCTCTTGTTAACCCCTGGTGACTGCAGAACTAGAGGCCTCCCACTCTGCTTCTTCCCAAAGTGTTCGATGTGAAAGGCAGGGTTTAGGATGCTTTGCCTTACCAGTACAAGTACTCAGCTGGGAAGATCAAAGTTTCAGGAGGGTTGCCTCTTGTTGTTTTATGGGAAGCTCCTGGCAAATACTCCTCTCTTTATACCTTTCTTCATGTCTACCTTCTCTCCTCTTCTCCCTCATTCCATGTCTAAAAAATTTCCCTTTTAATTTGAAAGATGTAGAAATATTGATCATTGTCTATTCAATAGATTTTGAACTATATGACTTTAAGGGGTGGAACAAAGAAAGACGTGTCACTAACAGGTCATTAAAGTGGAGTAGTCCACTGAATTTTAACCCTGAATGTGTCTAGGTAAGAACTATAGAAAGAAGATAAGAGTTCCTGATACCACTGTCTTATTTATAACAGCTCCCAGGCATGAGAACAACTTTTTTTCGCAATACCTGTGAGCGATGTAAAGACCAAAACTTAGCTTGCATCACCAGTGAAAAAACTGCAGAGGGTGCTGACCCGCACAGGAAGTAGGGTAGAGAATTCCACTTCAGCTTACTCACGGGTTGGGAAACCATCAAAAACAACTTAGTTTTGAGAAACCAATGACTCTTTGGGGATTTTTTTTTTTTTTAATGTCTCTCAGTACACCATTATATGTATGTGTGTATACATGTTTGTGTGTACACCATTGTGCCTTTGTAGGTCTACATAAGAGCTGTCCAAATTAAAATATCTTAGTGTGTATAAATATATATCTTCTAAAGTAAGTATTCATGTTCATGCAATGCATGAAAATACGCTGTGTTCATGTATGCAAATAGGTAGTTTTAAAGATACTTGAGTAGTATTTGAAATATGGTACTAGAATCATAAAGCACTCTGGGTTTTTTCCTGATGAAATTCTGTTCTTACAGAACTTTTGGAGAAGTCATTTGCTCTTTTAAACAAAAGCCAAGACCTAACTCAGTTCATAGAAGAGTTCAAATGTGAGGGGCCAAATGCAAATCCTGAGCTGATTCAAGGAGCCCACAGCAGCTGCTTGAAGATTGACAATCTCCTTGAGATGCTGCAGGACAGGAGGCGGCAGCTGGACAAATTCCTCAGACGTCAGCGCCAGGGACTGGAGCAGGTTCTGCAGATTTGTTTGTGGCACCAGCAAGAGAACCAGGTAAGACATGATATCAAGGGAAATCACAGTATAAAAAACAACCTAGCAACTGTTTTACAGTGCAAACAGAGAAGCAGCTTAAATATATTTATTAGGCCAATATTTCTGGGCCACTTCTGTTTGAGGAAGTCCTAACTATTGAATGTTTGACTGATGTCAGTGGGAGTTAAGGAGGTACAGAAAAAGCAGAGTCCTGGAGACATGCTCTGCTGTATAGAATCTAAGAGTAGCTTTTTTGTATTTTGCGTTGCTTCTGTTTTGCTAGGTACAACTGTATAGTCTAGAATGATGCACAATCTGTGTGTTGTTTCTCCCTTATTAGCAGGTCATGAAACACTGAAAATGCAATGTCTGCCTTTGATCTCTAACTGGAATGTGATGATCTGATACTCATGATTGTAACATGTTTTTTTTTTTCAGAATTTTCAATGTGTGAAAGCATATTTATTTTACATAGCTTCCTTTACGGAAGTGTCAGCATAATATTTTCTGGTATCTTTCATTAATGAAAATCAAAGGCAGATTGACCTATTTTATGCATAATTAATTATCTTTGGAACAAAAAATAATTATTCCAGTCATTAATTATTATAAATTAAGGACAATCTGATTCTTAAAAAACAGGAATGTATTTAGATTTCAACTAATCAAGGAAAATCACTGTCTTTTGTAAAGAGCTGTGTTAACCTTGTCAAATCAAAAAGCAAAATCACTGCAGGTGAAATTCTCTGGGTTTCTTGCTTATAAAGCAAGTTAAGAATTCTCAGCCATTCCTTCAGAGCTAAGGTAGCACAATGAAATCACTCAGAGGTATTATTAGCTGTCGTGGAAGCCAAGTGATTAAACTCACTCTAGTGGAAAGGAATATTGCTAAGAGGTAAAGGGGTGAACAGTTTGCTATAACAGGTTAAAAAATTACTTCTTCCTCTGCCTAACATTACAGAAATACTGGTTTGTTTTGCTAAACAGATATGTGATAAAAATCCCCCAGCCCTAATTTACAAATAAATTTTTATTTGACTTTTAGCAAGTTTTTATTGTCCACTCCATTTATTTGTATTTTGATGAACCCATAGTAAATGTTCTGTGAAAATGTGCTTCCAGGAAAAATGTCTCAGTCAATAAGTACACATCTGGAGGACATGCTCAAGAAATGAAGGCTTAGTACCTTCCTAGCTCTGCTGGACTCATAATGTGAACATTTTTTTATGTGTAACTGAAAATATTTCCAATGCATTTTAAAGGTTTTTTTTCATTATTTATAAATGTTTTTTTTTTTTTTTTTTAAAGCATGATTTTACATGAGCAGATAAAGCAACAAAAATAAAAATCTCTAGTGGGCTATTAAAATCTGTAGTACCTAGAGTACAGAAATTCTCAGTATGCTGCCTGTTATCTAAGTAGAGTGGTGATTTTCCAGACTGGAAAGACTGGAGGAAGCCTTCTTGATACCAATAACTAATTCTGGATAATTTTTTAAAATGTGAAGCTTCACTCAGGAATTCTTGAAATTTGTTGTCTATGAAGAAATTGAGAGGTACCTACTACAAATCAAGCAGATATAAATGCAATTCTGTGGAATTTAAAATATATAATTGTGTACTGAATATGTTTGCTGCATATACTTGCTGAAGAAATTAGTAAGATGCAATGAATTTGTAATTCTGCATAAGATAATTCCACACAGTAGTATCCCATTATCTTTACTGGGTTTTTCAAGCCAGGGATAGAGAGGTTCTGTTAGGTCAGAAGTACTCAGATTTGCAGTATTTTACTGTATGCAAATATTTAAGTTACTGTATGTCAATGTACAGGAGAATGTATAGTATCTTTATGGTATCAAAACCCATGCATTTATTCTGTTTGTGGCTATAACTTGGTTCTTCTTCTACTGTGTTAATTTACAGTCTGGTCATACTTGAATACATTTTTGTCTGTTCTGTCATATATATCCACTATGTACTTGCTTTTGCATTAGTCCTTTCCTTCTGCATTTGTTATGACAAAAATGCAAGCATTTAAATAAAAGCATGAGCAATAGGAATGAAAAATTAAAGGAATGGAAATGTGAGATTTTTTTATTAAACTGCCGTGTGCATATTTTGAAAAACGGACAATAAGTTCTCAAACTTCTCACTGAGTTCTTTTTATTATTTAATTAGGTAACATCCTGGTATAAGAAAAACATCAGAGATTACTTTCACAAGCAAAACTTAGGCTCATCGTTATTAGAAAATGAAGAGTTACTTCAGGAACTTGAAGAAATGGAAGTCAAAGTGAAAGTAAGAAATACCGTAATTGGTTGGTGAAGCAACTTTAAAAATTAGTAGCAAAACATGAACTTGGGCATTGAACAAGCACATATAGAAGTAAACATTTTCTATAGGTACATGAGATATATATCACTATATGTCTAAATTATTTTTAGTAATTTTACGTCATTAAACGCAAGGCCTCTATGTTTCTTTAGATTTTTTTTTCATTTAAATTTTAAAAGTTATCTGTGAGTTAAAAGAAGACTAACCCCTGATGTTGTTTAGCTGATCAAGTTCCACACCAGTAATTTACATGTAAAATCCTGTGGTGGAAAATAAAGAAAAGGAGTTTTATTAGAGTATTAACCAATTTTAATGTTTAAGTATAAAACCCCATCCATTTCTACCATAATTAGTTGTCAGTGAACTGAGTACATGATTGGAAGAGATACTTGCCCATTTATTTCTTGTTATTATAAGTAATTGAAACTGCTAGTTTCATAGTTAATATCAGTTTTCCAGAGAATAAATCTGTTACCACCACTCATAAAAGCAAGATGAGACTAAAGAAAATGTTGCTATAAGAAGAAAGTATTTCTTAGTATGAAATAAATTGCCTATATTTAGAACCTTTTTTAGGTAACTGAATTATGCTGTCATCAGTAAGTGCTCCTTTAGTGTCAGGACCATTCCCCAGGATATCATTATAATGCAATTGAATTTGGATAACCCAGATGACCAAGGAGACCTTTTTCATCCAGAAATTTTTCCAATAGAAGTAAATGCCTTTTAATAGGTTATTGTGTTGATAGTAAGAGGCTTCTGATCGTTCACAGATCTGTTTCCATGTAAGCTTTGTAGTTAAATGTCACATGTTTGCTATTTGCATAATTAACAGTTAACTGCTTCAAGGCTGTCATGTAAACACAATACAATAATATTTCTAATGCTTCTCCAAGCAGCATAAAATATTTTTTTTTTGTTAATGAAAGATGAGCATGTAAAGATAAATTCTCGTGAACTGACCTCTGGCACCAGAAAAACAGAAAAACCAATAAATGAACGTGCTGTGAGGTGTTTCTAGAGATAGAGACACCCACAACAATAGGTGTTCTAAAGCATTGCTGAATTTTAGTCAAATAATCATTAATCTTCCCCACACTTGATTTTCACAGGCTATTCTTGTAATATTCTGTCTGAATTAGAAATTAGGATGTAAGTGCAGAAAGGAAAACAATATGCATTTTCATTTTGTATAATAATCCTTTTCATGGTTGAGTATCTAGAAACTAACTTATAATAATAGTGTTTATTATTACAATTCCACCTAACAGTTCTTCTCCCATACATTATATAATAGATCATTCGTATAATTTGAATTAATTGCCTTTTTTTAATGAGGTAATTTTAGAGTGTTTAGCATTAAACATTTTTGTTACACATCCATGAGAATTATGATTTAGAGCATCTTATCTTCAGCCTTCTGCATTTCTTACTACCAGCATGTTTTAGCAGAGGGAAATGAAATTCTTGAAGGGGATATTAATGATCATGTTGGTTTTGCTTATGATGTGCAGAAGAGAAGCCAGGTTGAAGCTGCATGCTGAAAATATAATTGAGAAAGCTGTGAGTTATGGGCATTAGTTTTGCCAGCACTCAACTGCAGATGTTGAAAACAGAATCAAGGAGGAACCTTTATTCTGTCAAAGTAGTGTAAATAAATCTTTTGAAGTAACATTTCATATGTGTACTGTAGCTCAGCAAAATGTTGATGTGTAGTAGCTATGCAGAGCACATTTAATTGTTCTCACAGGGAGCAAGAAAGTGGAAATTGCCCATGTCTGAGCTGTTTCACTTCAATGCTTTGCTGTGTTTACGTACCTGTATTGTTTCATTAGGTTGAACAGAATAAATGGTTCCTTAAATTGTTCAGAGGCCAGCCTAAGAGGGGTTTACAGGTCTAGCATATAATTTATGGGATTGGGCTGAGAGGAGAAAGGAGAATGTTTCATTATTACTATTATTATATTCTCGAGCTGGTATGTTATGTTGAACTTCACCTTGCTGAGAGATAAACCCCCTAAAAACACTAACATTAGTTTGTAAAATTATCAAGACCAAAAACAAACCCAAGAAATCATAATTGGGAAAAAAAGCCCTCAACCCTCACAGGCTTTAAAAAACTCTCCCGTCCCCCACTCCTGCAAGGATTTTCCAGGTCCCCCCACCCCACCAGGATTTGAGAGGAGGTGAGTTTAGCAGCTCTTGTTTCAATGAGGGTATGCAGGCACTGATTACCTGCTTGTTGCTCCATTTCCATATGCTTTGGAGGTGCTTGACATGGTAAAGAAGAACTGCTAGCACCACTTTGTGGCCAAATAATTTTTAACATATCTCAGCAATTTTCTGGGGGGTGACAGACTTTGAATCACTTTTTCCTCTTTCTGCTTGCTGATTTTATCAGCTCACTGTTAAATACACTGCTACAACCATCCACTGCACTTCCCAAAAGACACATCTTATGGTAATTGCCATAGCAGCTCACAACCCCTTGTGGTTTTGTTAGTGCCCATTGCATCTTCTGTAATTTAAGGGAATAGTAAGATTATATTAGTAGTTACACTGCAGTGTAGCTCCTGAAGGTGAAAGCTTTTCGAATATTCACAAGGACTAAATTATCAATATGGTGATGTATGCAATGAATCCATGACAGTCATATTTGAGGCTCAGAAAAGATTCAGTTGTGGACATTTTTCCATATAAGAGAATTAGCTGATTTATTACACATTCTGAAAAAAAATACATACTTTGGTATGTCTTTTAATTGACTTATGTTTTAAATGCTCCTTTATCTAATATATGGATCATGATCTGAAGTCAAATATATGTGCTTCAAAGTTTTCTAAGCTGAAGCCTAGAACATTCCAGTGAAAAAAACTTTTACACAGCTTCACAGATTTCAATTCAAAGTCTGAAAGTTTTATTGTATAGACAAGAAAAGTCAGTTTATCCCACAATAATTCTTTAATAACAAGATAAATTTTTAGGTGTTTCCCCATTTTTCCCCCAGACTTATGCTGAATATTTTAGAAGGCAGAAAATCTTCAAGACTTTTAATTAAAATAACAATATTTTTAATTCATCAAGTTTTAATACTCTTGAAAAATACCTGTTTAATCAAAAAACTTAGAAAAGACTCATTTTCCTTACCAAATGGAATAGTGAAAATGAGTTTTTAAAAAACTAGTGTGAGGAAAAGAATAGTATCAAGAGCTAAGAAGGCACATTCAGCATGTCTTTAATATGTCAGAGCAATTCACAAGCATCTCCTGATAAATTGAAAAGTCAGTGTAATAGTAGGCTGTGTTGTTTTCAAGGAAAATGAATAAAAATATGTTAATGCTGACTGGCAGACTGTTATGAATTTAGCATGTTGAGGTCTGAAGAACAGAAGACACTAATTCAGATTTTTCCCCTGAGTTTATGTCCTCTTGATGGAAAGCCTAGACTTTTTATGTGTAGAAACATTTCCTTATAAATAGAAAGCTGAAAATGAAGTTGTCGCTAGCTGTGTTATAGAAAATTTAACCAAAGTTTGAGGAATGTTTAAACAGGATAGCAAATGAGCCTAAACAAATTTAATACCCTCAGAGAGTAAGTTTGTAATGTTTGTGGAATGTTTTAAAATATAAATTACTGTAATAAATTGGGGTTTTGAGCTTGTGTGAAAACCTAGAGAAGGGCTTTGGCTCAATATAAATAAGGCAGAGTTTAATACCTGCTTTTAAAACACCTAAAAGCTGCTGTTGGGTATCTTGTACCAAACAAATTTATGAATTTTGTTGCAATGAAATATTCTTACAGGGAATAATTTCACTGTAAATTGAGCCATTTTCTTATTAGTCTTGCCTGCTGTAATTATAATTTAAACATATAATACACTGGAACAATTCAGAACTTTTGTCGTGATCAGAAAAGGCAGAAATATTTTTGAGTGGACTTACAATTTTGTGTAGGAAATCAAGGAAATTGTTCAATGGAGAATGCCAATGATGATGGCACACCCTGCTGTAGGAGAGGGTCATTTGATTGATTACCAGACATCTCTTAGCAGAAAATCTCTCACTGCAAGCAGCTGTTATCTAGGCAATATTTTGATTTGTCCTTGATCAGATATGTGTGCTGAAGGGCTGTTTGCAGTGCGAGTGTGGTCTTACCAGGAGGTTTCTTGTCTTTGCTATCCTGACCATTTTTCCCAGAGCCACCTTAGTAACTGTTCCTCCTGCCTATAAAACTGTGTCAAACAATGTAGAATACCACTGCTGAAAACTCTTATCACTGAGACCAGGACTTTTTGGGAAGCCTCTCATAGTAGAAATACTGTTTTAAATCATGATAGCTTTCATGCCTATAATAATACACATTTTCCAGTGTTTATATTATTACCATGCAGTATATCAGTTTTTGATGTGTTATTGACTAAAGTGGACTTTTTCCCACTAGGAATGGAATTACACTGTGGAACAATTGGAAGGTGAAGCATTTAGGATCTTGCTTTCAGAGGACTATACAGAAAAAGAACACCTAAAACTTTCAAATCAGAAAATCTGTCTGTTGCAAGAAGAAGTATGCTTCCATATGGAAGAAAGGAAAGCCCTGCTGCAAGAGGCCAATGACTTTTTTCATGCTGCTGGCAAGGTTGGGAAGAAGCCAAGTCTTTAACAATAACCTGACAATAAAACTATTAGTGTGCTCTTGAAGGCTGGTGGATGTGGGATTTTGCAAACAGCAGACTAAACAGTTTGAAGTGGAAAATTGCAAATCCAATTACCCTTTTTATATGACTTTTTTTGCCTCAAACTTCTATCCAAAATAGCAAATATTACTATTCTCCCCTTTTTTTTTTTCTTTTCCTTTAGTATGTTGAGTGCTTGGTTTCAAAATAAGTTAATTGGGAAATATTTATTTGCCAAGAATCGGATGTTAAGATTTTTTGCTGTGAACACTAGAAACAATGCCTGAAACCACTTGCAGTGGTCTCCACAGCGGCTAATTATAATCAGCATTATTAATAATGCAAACTTTTTTCCAAAATTTTTCAGTTAGAAGACTACTTAGAAAAGTTTATATTTTAGGATGTCTAAAGACCAAACAGTCTTGTATTTTTTTTTCAGGTATATTTTTCTCAGATCACTTATAAAATTTTTAAAGACAGATTATTTCCAAGGATTGTTCCAACAATAGTAATATTGATGACCTATGCTTTTCTTTTCTCTTCAGGTACTTGATGGTCTTGAAAGTATTGAGAATTACTGTAAAATGTCTATTTCAGAAGGCTTAAATTTACCTATATTGACACTGAAGTACAAGGAATTACTGGAAGCAATTAAAGGTTGTACAGCAATTACCATGCAAAAGGGACGAACTTTAGTTAAAAAAGCAGATTCTCACAGGTATTAACATAAATGTCGGATGAAACTAAAGTAATGAAAAAAACTTATTTTGAACATATCAGTATAAAAAAATTCTTATGATGAATATGAATTTAAGTAGGAAATAACTTGATGTGTGGAGAGAAGGGGTTAATATCAAAACTTCAGTTCTTAATTGTGTGAGATAACTTCTTTACAATCTAAAGTGAACTGCCTCAAGTATTCAGGCTCTGAATTGCTTCCCTGATATTATGGTTTAAGTTATAAGGCAAGCCACTCTTTTGTAAATTGGTGGGGTTTTTTTCTCCCATTAAAACAACACCCTTAAGAAAAGATTGACATAGAATGTATATTAGAGTCTTTTTTCATCTACTGCAAAAACACTGAAGTATTTTAGAGTCCAAAGAAAACAGTCTTTTTAAAGTAGAAGTGGTATGCCATGTATTTTCTCTTTTAAGCTCTTCCATTTGTCATTTTAGTTTTTACATAGTGTAGCTAGAGAGAAAAGTGAAATGAGCTATTTCTCAGTGAATCAGGCTATGTGTCTTGTGAGAATTAATGTACGTCTTTTGAATCTGCCTTAGGCACTGGTGACAAATAATTTGGAAATGTTATTCCTGTGTTTTACTAATTACCAATTTTATTTGGATTAATATTTCTCTTGGTTATTTTTCTTTTAAGGGTAACAGTTTAAAATTCATAAGTTACACATTATACAAATCAACAGCATGTTTTGGTTTTTTTAAAAAATCATAATCATTTTCTATGTTAAGCAAAAAAACGAGAAATAAATAACAGCTCTACTTTCCCATTTTAGCTCTTGGGTGGAAGGAATTCAGAAAATGATGGAATATGTTCAAAAAAAGGTAGAACAACTAAACAGCCAGTGTCCAGATTATGAAGAATTTACTTTGAGGAAACAACCATGGACTGCCTCACTTGAAGATCATCTGAATAAGGTACCTCATAGATTCACAGAATGGTTTGGGTTGAAAAGGTCCTTAAAGAACATCTCATTCCATAGGCAAGGTCACCTTCCACTAGACCATGTGGCTCAAAGCCCCATCCAGCTTGGCTTCTAGGGACAGGGCAGCCACAGCTTCTCCAGGCAACCTGTGCCAGTGCCTCACCACCCTCATAGTGAAGAATTTCTTCCTTGTATCCAACCTAGACCTACCTTGTTTCAGTTTGAAGCCGTTATCCCTTGTTCTGTCACTCCAAGTCACTCCTGAGCTTTCTTAGGGGCTCCTTTAGGTACTGCAAGGGTCTCCAATAAAGTCTCCCCCAAGTCTTCTGCTCTCCAGGCTGAACAACCCCAGCTCCCTCAGCCTGTCACCACAGGAGAGCTGCTCCAGCATTCTGATCATCTTTGTGATGATTGTTATCATCCTCATAATCTTCATGCATTCATGAACAGTGCATTGTATTTCTATAATTCAGCTGTAGTGAATATTGAAGTTGAATCAAATAATAGCAAGCTTTTTAGAGAGAGCACAGTTGTAGTTAGAATGCTAAATGCTCTTATCAGTTTATTATTATTCTGAAAAATTGAGCTGTTTCCATGAGAATATTTTACCAGTGATGTTCAATTAAGCATGGATTTACTTGGATAATGAACTATTATAATTTTTTGTTTTGGAAAAGAAGTGAGGAGTCAGTCCTGTGACATGTAAGCAGGTTTCTTATACTGCTTCTGCCTTCTGTTTTATATGGCTGAAGACAAAAATGTGGCTAAATTGAGGGTTAATAAGCATGGTGACTGAAGCACAGCAAATTTTCAGTACATCTGAAGGAGACTAGACTCAAATATTCACTATAAAAGTTCCTTTTGTTAATTAAGGTATTGATGCATCAAGACCTTCTTAAAATGGTTGAATGTCATCTAGTACTACAGACTTGTCAGAAATGGAACAGACAAATAGCTCCTAAAGTTTCCATGTGTAAATTCAAACAAAAAAAGTGTAGTCTTTTAGCAAGGTTCATATGAAGGAAACCGGGAGTGTAGGCCAGAGAAGTAAATCAAATTTAATGATTGAATAATTAAGTCTACAATCTGACATTTAGTATTTGCATGATGTTTATAATGAACCATTCTCAATCAAATGTGAATTCAATTTACTACAAACTGGCCCTTTTCCATACCATTTATGTGTATAGAAATGATGTCACTATCGTGCTGTGAACCTTAACCTAAAAGTTAAATTATGAAGGCAGTTTTTACTTCAAATATAAACGTCAGTTTGAACATAAGGTTTCAATCTGCTGTTTCTTCTAACCACTCTGTTCCTAACCTTGCATTAAAGAACAGTGTGTCTTAACATGGTTGTTCATTGCAGTGAGGGGTGATCATTTCTATATTGCTACCAAGCAATACACTTTTTATGCCAACTCTCTAAAGTATCCGGTTCCCAAATTCAATTGCCCCTCAGCCTCATATAATAAAGTTTGAACATCAATTAGCAGCCAATTTGTAGGAAAATATTAGATGTAAATCCACATGTCTAATAATAAATACGTGTGTTTTGTCTGGCATCATCTGCCTGTGCTCTTGACAGTGGAAGGGAATTCTCTATATGTATCTGCACAAAAATAGGTCTCTTGCCTTGTCAGAGAAGCTTTAAATGTTCTTTCTGAAAAAAGTCTGAAGCAGAATCAAAATATTTCTGCCAGGGGTATAATAGCAAGATTATAATGCTGTTGTGCCACACTGAAATCACAAGCCTCAGATATTTAGGGTAAAGGAAAGCAACTGTCAGTAAAATAAGAGCAAAAAGAAGGGGTTTTGATTATGCCTGTTGAAGAAATAGTAGACTTTTCTTCCTCTATATTTTAATTTCTGTCTTTCTCTGACTATACATGATGTTAAAACAAAACTTTAACCCTTTCTTCATTTCTTTTCTTCATCCCACCATTTTGGGTTGAGGGGTGTGTGTGTGTGAGCAGCTGTGTGATATTAGTTGCTAGCTGGATTTCTGCCATGACATTATGCCCAGAAACATAATCTGCACACCAACAGACAAATGCTACTTCATTTTTTTTTTTATACAAAGTAGTATTTTATACTGGCTTTATGATGTTCTACTTATATAAATTAACCATGTGAATAATACTTTCAAATAAAGGTGTCACAATCAATCAAAAAGCTCGCGCCGATGCTGGAAGTTGGTGTGGAGATTGGCTCCTACTTGTGTGAGTCAGAAAGAGTTTTGAACAGACACCTTGAACTGGCTAAACAAACAAAGGTAAAAAAAACCTTTCAATAATGTTAAGTGCTTTTAGAAACAAATGCTTCTTGTACATAATTCTAAAAAAATGAGAGGCTAGGAGTTTCTTGTCAAGAGAATAGTTCTATGGTTTGTTTTAAAATTGTAGTTAATGAACAAAACACAGATAACATTACAGCCCTTAAATTATTGTTTTTCTCCACAGTCTCTGTCTCACAGCGTTACTTGTTACTGCCTCAGGATCCTTTTACTAACTCTTGATAGGAAGACTCTTCAATTGTGGATTGCTACTCCTTTGTGAGGCACCAGGTTTAATAGTGGTCTAGACAGCCAGAGTCAGAGAAAAACCTTGTTGTTTATTATGCCAAAAAATAAGGGATGGACTGGCAAAAAGGCAAGAAGTAATTCCCATTTAGAGAAACTGTGAAGGGGGCTGTAAAGAGATACCCTGGTCATGTTGGGAGTGCAGCCATTTACTGAGAGCCCTGCAGCACTCAGCTCTGTCACACGTGTGAGGCTATTTTTAAGTCACATCCAGGGCCTTTCCCACACCCATAGCAGCCCTGCACTATCTGAAAGTGGGTTAAAACCACTTGAATCCTTTCCACAGCCATGGCATAGGTGCATATTTCATCCTGAGCTGAACATTGCAGTGTGTATTTTAGGAGTGTCCTATGTATTTTCAGTACTTGAAATTCCATTATCCCTGCAGAGCTCCTTTTTATTTTCAGGTCAGAAAGTGGAGCTCCAGTTTATGGGGTCCAAGGGATGGATCTGTACAGTACCCATGGAAATAAAATCACTTTAAGACAATTCTGGAGAGCACATAGTAACAATACTGAAATCTCAGCAGATGAGCAAGAACATCTTTTTGTTACTCAAGACTTTATAATAGCTTTAAGTGTCTTTTCTGCCAAATTTTTGCATGACAGGGTGTTAGTTTTTTTTGCTGCAGTGTCTACTTTGCCCTGACAGATATATACATTCATAACTGTGCACTCCTCCTAACTATTTCTTCTTGGGACTGTGATATGCTAGCTTTCAAAATAGCCATTTCAATAATTGCAACTATCATTTTTAGGAAGGAAATGGATATTTCTGTGATTTAATCTCCACTGTAAACTCTTCTTCAAAAAAGTAATTTAATTATATATAAGAAAACAATGAAAATTAACAATGTGATCTCAATATTCTCAGGTCCTTTTCAGTTATTATACATTTTTTTTCTTATGCTTTTGCCTTCAAAGGAAACTTTGTGTGAACTGAAAGCGGCTGAGGGAATCATCAAAAATATGGAAGAGTTGGAACCTGAGAGGGTGGTGGCTTTTTCTAGCAGAGCTGACTTTCTGAATAAAGAACTAAAAAAAATTGAAAAAAATATTAGTTCAAAGCTAGAAATTCTAGAAACTTACGTGACCTTTTTACAGTCAGCTGTAGAGGTATGTATTACTTATTTATTCTCTGATTAGACTGTAAAAAACTTACAATTGAAAACTTTTCTTCCATTGTAGGAAGGATTGTAATTGATTTAGATTTTTCTCCTCTGCACATGTGCACTCTCATTTTACACTTGATAAAAATGCTTCCATATAGGTATTCTGTATTCTAAATGTACTGATTTGCTTCATATCACTTTTTAAAAATGTCCTATGATATGTTCATAATGATCTTTGTTGCTGTCTTAATACTACTTCCACTGACATGCTAATTCATATGATTGGATTTAAAAATGAAATAAAAAACAGCTCAAATCATGGTCAATTCAATACCAACATAATTTTGGTAGCTGTGTTAATGGTGTCCAGGACAGTTAATTTTCATTTTGATTTGGATTCCATTTTAAGATTCTATAATATGGTAGCTGTTCTTTTAAATTTAGAAAGAAATTGAGGATGGAATGGAATCTATCAGATAAAAATCAGCCATAGGATTTATTTTTTGCATTATTAACTGCACAAAAAATTGTATTACATCTACATCTGATTATTACTAACTTCATTTACTTCATACTAAGCAGATCAGTCAAAATCAGTGCATTGATATACTGGTACATAAAATCCATGATATGATATGTGAGAAATTGAGCTAATTGCTGCCATCTGTCTGTTTGCCATCTACTGGTTGGCAAGGTATTTAAAACTATTTTATTATTTGGTGTTTGTAACTACTTTAGGGACTCACAGATCTTAAAAGTAAGAGAAGATTCAGAGAGTGCTATTCAAATTTATCATATCTCTAAAACTTCTAATTATTGTCCCTCAAGTTTTGATTTGTTTTTTGATATTTGTTTAATGTTTTTCTATAGGTGAATGATGATATTAAAAATCTGAAGGAATTCTATCATTCAAAACCCCTACCAACAAACAGACAGACGGAAAATAAAATTGCAATAGAGTCAGCTAATACTCAGTGGCAAAATACTATAAAGAAGACTTTTTCCACACAAAATATGGGTTGCTATTTTCTTAATTTAGTAAATGTGGTGAGTATGATCTGATAAACCATACTGAATATTTTATACTTGCCTGTGATGAAATCCCGTCATAGTTCTATGCCTGATGGATTGTGGGGGCTCAGAGTTTTAAAGGGGGCTAATGCTGATAAATACTTTCAGAAGAAGAAAGTATTTGAGTGCTTATTGTGAAAGTATTGTGGTTAGCAATGACAGAGCCTTTAATGACCCAGTCCATGCACACAGATGTAATACATGCTCATAGCTGATTTTTCATGTTGGAAAGCAGCATATACACAAGTACAATATTAAGTTTATTTTACTTCCACTAAGAGGTAGGGAGTCTTTACTGACTGTGTGAATTCTTCTAAAGAAATGGATGTTAGAGCTACTTCCTTGCAGATAATCTTTCCTGGTGTCTTTACATTCTGCCCCACACCTACACTGCCCAGGCATCCCCGTTTACCTTCCCAACAACTCCTCACGAGGTGGTCATTTGAGATGTGCAATCATCCCCTCAGCTACACCTCCTAAAGTAATCCAAATTAATGAGGACAGCCTGAGTACCCAGCTGTTCTTTCTGCTCTTATAGGACAGGGAGCAGCTACACATGAAGCTGAGAAGGGGGAGGTGGTGCTGGTAAAGTACAGCAAGAGGCAAGGTGAATTGGAAAAACCAGCTGAGGGAGGGAAGGTGCTCAGGCTGTTAGTGTGGCTACAGGGTGTGTGTCCCTGCTGATACAACCAAGAAAAGGTAAAACAGAGTAATGGCAAAGTCACTTAAAATCCCAACATACCTTCAGACATTATCTCCCTAAGCACCTGGATATATGTTGTCACCATATTTTCTACTACTCTGTTCCCACAGTATTCCCAGATTGTAGCTTTTGCATATCTGGAAGATATGGATCATGCTCATAATTTACAAAAAATAACTTCTCTTAGAAAAAAAATATAATTAAATGGGAAAAGCAGAAATGGCATTATCCAGTTTTCTGGTGTTTCTCATAGAGGTTCTACTGAAAAGAGGAAAAAATACCAAATACTCGAATACGAAACACTTTAGCCTGCCTGTGCTTCAGGGAAACTTTGTTTATAAACACAAAGGGGTGGTCTTTTCTTCATCTTTGTTTTCCATTTATTTATTCTCCAAAAGGCCGTTTTGGGTAGTTCTGTTTAGTTAGAAATTCTTTTCTTTTGTCTGAGTGTGAAACAGACATCAGATGGCAATAATTCAATCGTTACTGATCTGTTCTATGTTTTAAACTCCAATTTTATGTATGTCCCCCCTTTAAAAGTTCTGTCCATCTGTGTCTATTTCTAGGCAATATTAAGGGAAAGGTGTATTTTAAAGTATGCTCTTTTTTTTTAAATTTACACTAGAATAGTTAAGGTTTTATTAAGGTTTGTTTAAAATTATGAGGTTTTAATTGTATGTTATAAAATCGTGTGGGAAAAAATGTGTTTGTTTATTTGCCAGGTAAATGAGAGTTTAATATTAGAAGTAGAAAAATCAATAAAAGTAACAGAAGATATCATTATTAATCTGAATAAAGAAAGGAAAGAGCTGACTGATCTTTGGGCAATCTGGAATTTTAAAATTACTCAAGTAAAATCCATCAAGCAACAGAGCCAGATATTTAAAGAACAACTAAAAATCGTAAGTAAAAGAGCTTGGAAGAAAGCAACTGTGGCAAATATTTCTAGAATGTTATTAGCTTGTCTGTGACTCTCTCATTAACTATTATAGGTAGTATTTAATAATGAATGATGATCTGTAAGCTATGATTCTTGTCCATAGTCTGTTCTCTGTTCTGTCAATCAAATATCAGGAGCCATGAAATGCTCTTGATCTCTTTTCCCTTACTCAAATGCACACAAGCCCATGAAATGTTTTTGATCTTTTTTCCCTGACTCAAATGCACACAAGTCCAAGTCTTCACTTAGAATTCTAAGTTTTAATGATGTTTAATCAATGCTTTACCAGCAGTGATTATTTAATTCTTTTTAAAAGCACCATTTTTCTGAGACTGAACAGTTGCTAAACCAAACTGTGTCCGAAGAGTTACGAAACTGAAGTCCAAACAGGTTCATACAGAGAGGACTGAAACCTTCTTGGCACAAGGAGAGTGAGCAGTTTTCCTCAAAAGAAACACCAGCCAGGCTGGTAGCAGAACCAGAAACACCAGCCAGGGATGTAGGTGCTGTATCCGGAGTGCAGCTCAGCAGCACAGCAGCACATCTGTTATCACAGAAACAGGGTGTCTGTGGGTCCTGCTGTCCTGGCATCTGGGTCATTTTTTCATGTTGTTTTAAAGATATCTTATCACCCTTTTCACTCAGAAGGTTTGCAACAGAGAGGCTTTACTGACAGCATTTGTGTGCCTGGTTTGAGGAAGCCTTTTGTTACAAATTTAGGTTTGACTTTAAATTTGTGGTTGTTTAAATTTATTGCAGTTAGAAATGCTGAATGTTTTGATTCTCTTTTAGACTACCCGTGGATTAGAGATTCTTCAAGAGGCCCTCCAGCTTGCAGTACCAGTTGACCTTGGAAGTGACCTTTTAATTGTTTTGGAACTGCAGAAAAAGCTGAACCAAATGAAACCACACTATGAGGTGAGAAATCAAGTTAGTGGAGTGAAGGGTGCGTCAAAATTTCTTTTTGTTCCTGTAAAGATTCACATCTTCATTAACCCCAGACAGAAGTGTTCTATGTTTTACATCAGTTTTCCAGGAGGAAGTCTGTGTGTGTTTGTAAGGCAGAGGTGAAGACAATTTGCCTTCAGTGTCCAGAGAATGTCTTGTGTGGTGTTAGCAGTGTGTTCAAGTGACACACAAGCACTGGGATGGTGGAAGTACGAGGAGAGCATCAGCTCCATGCCTCTGAATTTAGGGCAGATCAGAGGCTGAGGTACATCATAGTGACCTTTCTACCTCCTGTGAGTCCTGTCTCCAAGTCTGAGCAATTCACGCTGCCATTGCCCTTTAATTATGTTTGACTTGTTTCCATGCAAGGCTGGATGATAGCTGAGATTCATGCCTAGCAAGAAGTGCAGAATGTAGTGTTTTAAAGTGCAGGGTATTGAATTCTCCCCAAGGTAATTTATCATTTTTAGGTGGTTATTTCATCAAAAAAAAGAAAAATTGCAATTATGTTTTTGCAAATTGAGTAACTTCTCTGAATTTTGTTAGCAACTGAATGCTGAGCTTGAGTACCTGATAAAATTATTGGAATTGCCAAGCCAGAAAGGATTTCCTGAGAAAGAGAATTCTGAACGAATAAGTGAGCTTATTCATTTCCATCAAACAGTAAAGCATGCAATGATAGAATATGATGAGATTTTCAGCAAGACAGTCAAATTCCATCACATTAAAAGAGAAGTGAGTATAACTTTTTAAAATATACTTTCTCCCTATTGTGGTTAAACTCTCTTTGGTTTTGGTTCCTGTTGATTTTCTTTCATTTTCCCCAAAGAAATAAGATTAATTAACATGATGATCAGAATTAAAATCTTGTGTCTAAAACTGCATGAATCTGTAGAATTTTAAACTCAGATCTGAACCCAATTTTAATTACTTAAACCCAAGGGTAAGTAAAATTTTTTAGTTATTTTAAACAGACACTGATTGTTGGTTTTGTATCTTTCAGCTGGAATGTCTATCAAAATCAGGAGAACTGGATATTCCTGAAATACGTGGGGACCCTGAAAATGTGTGCCAGGCTAAAGCCTACCTTGTACATTCTCAGGAGAAACATGCACATATTAAACAGTTATATACTCTACTCATTACCCAGGGAGTGGATATCTTGTCTGCAGTGCAGCAACCTGTGAGTATAAGTGGAATGATTTATAAAATCAAGGATAAATATGTAAGATTATTGGACTCAACTGGCTGAATTTTAGATGTGCAAATATATATGACTACTCTGAGAAAATACAGATAGAGCCTTAAGGAAATTAATCTTCAAATATCATTGCATGGAATAAAAAACAAACCATAATTTACTTTAGTATGTTTTGTGAAGTTCAAGGCCCTGATGATGATTTCTTTAATGTTTACATTACCATCTTGCTACTTTGTAAAGGTTTGCAAATTTATTCTCCTATAAAAAAAAGAATAACAGAAGGACAAAAGAGAAAATGTAGTAACACTGTTACCTTATCAATGGATTCAAGACTGACTTGCATGATATAATTTTAGAAAGGAATTATTTATTCAGGGAAGAATTTTCATTGCCCTGTACTCATTCACTTATTAAGAAAGCAAGACTTTCCATATGACTTGGCTACATTATTCATATTGGCAGTCTGCCCTTCAGAACCATAAATTCATGGATGGCAGAAGGGAGCTATTCTCCAAGTGGCAAAGCACTGGAATAGAGCCTTCCCACCTTGCTCAAGAAGACACCACATTTAGGTTGTGGCTTTTGACCCAAAACTACTCCCCAGACTACCAGCGGCTGAAACTGCTTTGTCCTTTCTCTCTTTCCAGTGGAGGTTCAATTGTTTAATAGTCTAGCCCATTGTGGCTAGAGTATTATCATATAATAATATTTTGCTTCAATGATTTTCAGTTTTGGATTGGTTAAATCAACACATTTCCTGAGATTGATAATTTTCTTTGTCTCTTTCCTCATTAGAATTGCTTGAATGTTTCTGTAAAGAATCTGAAGCAAGAACTAGCTAGATTTGAGTGTGATAGCATAAACTGGAGCTCCAGAGCTGATAAGTATGAGGAAGAGCTGTCACAGTATTTCCAACACTGCACCACTCAAGAGGATATAAATGAGGTAAGTAGGATGAATCCCAACACACTGAATGACTGTTAAAAGAGCTGATATGTTCCATAATATACATTACTGTTTGCCATTCCCCTAAATGCTTCCTATGTCTACAGAAAAACAGACTTTCATTTTAGAAGCAACCTTGGATCTACACAACAGCAACAGTAATCTATGGTTCATGGCTCTGCTGTTCAGGATTCTATCAAGCTGTTGGGCTGGCAATAAAATGCTTTCACTGTACCAAGAGGACTGGAAATAGAGCAGCTATATTTTCTTTGGCTTTCAGCTCAGTCAGCTTCATCTGAAACATGAGTCTTCATAATTTTTTCTTATGAAGCTAAAGTTTCAAACAAAAGAATTTGTACATATTGCAGTTGTCAGGCCATTGGAAAGAGCTTTCAGTATTTCAATGAAAAATTCAGAATAAGCTAGTATTAACATTTTTTCAGAAAAAACAGATGTGATACTTGAAAAATTGCTAGGAGGAAAGGAAATTGGCAGAAGAGATTAGAATTTAGCATTAAGGAGCTTAGGTTAGGAATAATTACTCAGGTAATATTAGTATCAACATAACATCTTGGTAGACCAAATACAAATGAATTCATGAATTAGCAAGCTATACTTAGATGTCCCCACGAAAATTAATTTAGGGAGAACTTTTCCCAGAGCGATCCATTAAAATAAGAGGCTGATGGGCTCAATACATGATGTTCTGTAGATTGTACTTCTCTGAATTTGTGAAGGTAATAGGTTAGTATAGAAGATGAAGGTATTTCCTAAACAAGTATTTGGCTAATGTACCTCTATAAGCATTAATATATTGCCATTTTCTTCTTTTTTTTTTAGTAATTCTAAATAATTCTGTTATGGCATCAAGAAACCAGACACCAAACTACTTCAAGAATATTATTTATGAGTATTACCTTCAGTATTTTAAATTCTGACAATTTTATCATCAGGAATTGGATATTGCTAGTATGTAACAGACCTGTCTAAAATAAAAAATTATTTACTTTTTATTTATTTTTATTTATTTTAGTGTCTAAGCAAATAAATATTTCATGTGCCAGCAGTAAGCGACAGCTGTTCATGGCTGTCACATAGTAAACAGCCAACCAGATAATTTAGTAGTGATTTATCAGTTTGCAGAGCAAACTTCAAAGCTGACTGAAAATATTTGGGATTCTGTTGTAAATACTTATATTGATTTATATTTGATGTGATTAATTTAAGTGTGTAAATACAGCATGTGAATTAGAGCTTAGGACTCAGTGGTGTTTGAAGAGATCCTTAGAGGAGTTAGCTCCTTGTGGTTGTAACACATTAGTGCTTCTGTAAGAAACAGAAGAGCAACAGGTCCTCAGGCAGGTTCCCAGCTCTTCCCAGTCATCTCATTTCTTCTTCATCATGTCATTCTTTATACACTTGTGGAAAGATATGACTGGAAATATGGATTTCAACCATAAAGGGTAATGAGCTCTCTTTATTCACAGGTCAGTAGGATTTGATATGTAGCTACATTTCTCACCGTGTAATTTATTCTGATTGTTGCCCCAGGAATAAAGTAGACATTAATGACTTGAACAGCATCTTTTCTTCCCCTACTTTATGTTTGCCTGTTTCTTAATCTCTGTGGCTTTGAAAATCTGTTTTCAGCAACCTGCTTTTATGGGATGTTTTGATTATTGATGCTATGAAAATTTTGTATATGAATAGAAAGGGAAAGGTGAGGGATTAACAACATAGAAGTTTCTTCTAGAGTGGCTCACAGAGCAATCAAAGCATTTACTGGTATGGTACTGCTAACAAAATATGTTTAAAGCATTTTTGAACTTGATTTTTCCATTTATTTTGTAGTCCTGTGATAAATTGGAGCAATTGGTACTTAAACCCCCCTCCTCCAGTATCATTCTCCACCCATGACAGGGCAACTATAGTTAGGAACAGCTGTCTGATTAAAGACTATGACACAATAGACAAGGTACAAAGCTCCTCTAAAGCAGTGAAGTCCTTGAAGCATATTTGGATGCATAGTCCCTTCACTATTTCTCATTTAATCTTACAAAACAGATATGTTTAGATTTCTAAAAATTGGAAGCCACGCACTGCCTTTGGTACAGTTGCTGATGATAACAGGAGCTGTGCAAATGCAGTCTGATGCACAAGTCAGAGTGAATCTGGTTTTTCCACTGAGGCTAAAAGAGAAGAGTGACAGCAGCTGCAGACCTTTGACACACAAGTCATAATATCTGAAATTATCTGAGATCTAATTTCATATACTGCTATGAGGAGAGCCTCTGGCCTTATAAACTATCACTGCAAGGCTTGTGAGTGCACAGGCCAGTGAAATAAGCTAAATAAACTCTTGTTCATCAAACAAACTTGAAGCAGAAAATAAGACTCTCGTATTCCGAATAAAAAATATTGTTCTGCAGAAGTGATTATATTAACAAAGGGCTTTTAGATAGACTTTATTATTCTGCCTACTTAGGTGGGATAAAGAGCTTTAACTAATTGGAGATCACAGGGCCAGTGATAGAATTCCCTTCCTTTCCATTACACTGAGTGAGCACCATCTGTTTATTCATTGTTGAAATAATGTGGCAACATCCCACTAGATGAAATGAAAATGAAAAATATATCCCTTGATGGATTAACATTAGTATATAATAATAATAATGATTGATTGTTAGCTGTTCCAATAACAGTAGCTGCAAAATAAGCCCTCATTACTCCCTTTGGCAGGAAGGAGGAGGGGGACATGGTGAAGTCTGTATGATTTTTTAATATTAAAAAAAACCTCAAATATATATTTAGATGTCAAATTGTGGATGTGACTTGAACTTGTAAACACTAATTAAATATGCTTACACTGTTGCAGCTCAGAGAATCATTTAAGGATCTGAAAAAGAAATTCAACAATTTGAAGTTTAACTATATGAAGAAAACTGAAAAAGCTCGAAATATGAAAGTACTTAAAATACAGATTCAGCAAGTTGATACATACACCGAAAAGTTACAGGTATTAGAAATTCTAGGCTTAGTAAAGGCTTCACTGGTTGAATTACTTGGCCTATGCCAAGCACATCACAGGAGATTGGCACATCACAATGTTTACTGTGCACTACTCCCTTACTTTTCTCATTATATCCTCTCTGTCTGTCATTGACGGAGACATTTTTCACTGTTCTATTCCTGTTACTCTGCCATTTTCTTCAGTGAAATGGTGTTAACTCAATTCCTGACTTTAATCTGCCATCATTTTTCTGTTTAATCTTTTCTTCTTCTTGCTTCTATAGTGTGTTCTAGTCTTTCTTTTCCTTAAAGAAACACCAAATAATCATGTCTTGCGCCAAGCTACTCTCTAGTCTTTCTGATTTAATCATGTAAGATGAACATTTTTCTTCAGACCTTTGGCTGAATTCATTGCCTGGAGTTGATCATGCTCATTTGCACCTTAGAGCTCTGTTAGTCTCACCCATTTTTTGCATTCACCTGAAATTCTCCCTTCAATGGCCTTTTTAGTTGCAAGTCATGTTATGACCATGTTTTATTACTGTAGATATTTGTTTATTTTTAGGCTGAAAAAAGTTAGCTCAATTATACCTTTAATAAATATAATTTATATCAATTTTAATTAGCTTTACAGAGACCCCCCAGTTTCCTTTGATTTTTGAAAGAGCAGCTTGTAATTTTAAAAACATAGGACAAGATGTATGTTTTTATGGTTTTTCTCTGCTTTTTTATCTTAAATTTCTAAAAATAGAAACATTTTGTTGTGGTATTTAGCATTGCTATGCCTTTTAAACAGATACTTAAAAAGAAGATGGATAATTTAGAGAAGAAAGTCATCGACCCTTTTGTAAATGAACCTAATGCTAAAGTTCAAATTCTCTTGGACTCAATCAGTGACTTACAAAAACAGCTGAATGATTTTAACATGGTTGTGGAAGATTACAAGCAAAATCTGGATCTCATGGAGCATCTACAGCAGATGATGAAAGAGGTACCAGTAAACTTGACATCCCCACCATGGCTGTAATAATGATCCAGGACAGGGATAAATAAAGTGCTATAACTGCCTCAGGGTTAATCTGTACTTTCCAAAAGAAATAAATTGGTTAAAAAAGGGCTTTTTTTGTTTCTTTCTAAGTTT
>VZTB01000283.1:104285-201885 GCA_013397245.1 Thryothorus ludovicianus
TTATATTCTGCTTTGCATTGGTGCCTCAGTCCTACAGTACATTGGAAGAATAGAAAAGCAGCTAAACTTGAAATCTTGTTGCAACTAAGAGCTCAGCTAAGAAGTGAATTTATCCATACAGAGGTCAAAATGTCTGTCTCACGATGCCAGCAGGCNTGCAAAAAGCTCATTTTTATTGTAGGATGTCTTTGTGTGTTCATTTTGTGTTATCGTCTTCTGCTTTATATTCCCTGTGTCAAGAATACTTAGTCTGAATTCTGAGCTGGTCTTTTCTTTTTACTGTAACCTCGCAGATGGAATGTAAGTGGAACCTCAGGTGGTAGTACAGTGATTCAATAAATCCAGCTTTACAGCTCATTAAGTTACAAGTCACAGAAAGCAATGTTTTTGTTCAGTACAAACTGATGATCAAAATTTCTTCAATTTTGATGGGTTAATTTGTACTGATAAGTCCTTGTAGTGGTTCAGGTGTCACCTGTCCTTCCACAGTTGGCATGAGGCCAGCACAAAAATCAATCTCATGTGCTTTGGGTATTGCAATTGAAAAGCAGTTACTTGCCCATCCCTCCTCTGAACCAAATTTGTACTGGATGATGTGGTAGTACATGGTTTCAGAATTAATTGTGGCCAAAATAATGATGTGGTCAGAGTTGTCGAAAGGCCTTATTCTGCCCTATATATTTTTTGCAAATATAAATTTTTTTAATCTTTTCAATAACATTTTTTTAAACTATAATAATAAGGACAGAGAAAATGAAGAAGGTGTGATGTACAATAATGCACTAAATGATAAAATTTGCTCTCATGACTTTGTCACTTTAAGTTTGTGTGGAATAATTAATGTTCCACTTTCCCTGAAACAATAATTCACACAGGCTTGCCCAACACTTTACCATACAATATGATTCTTTAGCACTTCCATGGAACTAATACCACTATGCTGATGCATGAAATTCTTGGGTGCTTAATATCCATGTTTTTTAACAAATATTAAATAGATAAACAGTCTTGCAAACAAATTATCTTGAGTTCCATGTATCAGTAAGGCTCTCTTTGTCTTTCAATGTGATGAACTTAACAAGAACAGATTATTTTCTTCAATTGCTTTAGTTGTGTCTTTTAAAATGCAGTGAATATTGATTTGAATTTTTTTTTTTCAGTACAAGGAAAACAGCCAAACTTCATACAAAAGTTTGGCCATAGAACTCTGCAAGAAGGAGAAGATTTAATCCTGCATTGCACTATACATGGAAAGCCCAAACCACATGTCTGCTGGATAAAGGATGACATCCAAGTGGTATCTGGAGATATCAGTGTATGTTCAAATGTTCTTGCCATTTTTCTTGGGAGAAAGGTAATTTATATTGCTTTATGCTACTAACTATCCCCTGTGTGCATTCTCTTGTTTTACAGATCGAGAAATTAGGGGATAACTATTACCTTATAAAAAGAAATGTAGTCCTTGCTGACACTGGGAAATACATCTGTGTTGCCAGCAATGAAATTGGAAAGGCACACTGTTCAGCTTTCGTGACAGTGATAGGTGATTTCTCCTGCCAGCTGCATGCTTTTTGGCACCCTCTTGCCTTATTACATGAGCAACTTGTTTCCACTAATGTGCTTATTTTGTTTCAGAGAAAAATAGACCTCCCAAAACTTCCAGTTTAAGTCAGGCTAAACCAGCATGTGAAGATGGATACTTTACAGAAGTGAATGTCACCACAAGGGAGCTACTACAAGCCCAGGACACACCATGTGAAAGGGATGAAAGGCCAGTGGCAAAATGTGCTCCAGTGAGGTAACTTGCATCTTACTCCATGTTACTACTGCAGCGACTGTAAGGACCTTAATTTACAAAGCACACACCAAACAGTCTTCCTAATCTATGAATTTTAGGGCCATGTACGTTACGTGGATAATATGTGACTTCCTTTTCCACTTAATTATTTATCAAAAGATATGTAATTTTTAGATCAAAGAACTTGTAATGCATTAGAAAATTGAGCCTGTGCAAGGTATTTATTTTAAGTGAAATATTGTTTTGAAATCTAGGCATCTTAATCTAGACATTAATATAAAATTGAAGAGCTTAAAGCACAAAGTATTCCAGAAGTTCAAATTGATGGAGCTACATGAAGTTCCATGGACAGAGAGAGGTTTTCTACTAGGCAAATCTTATTCTGAAGAATAAATAGCAATCCTAACAAGGCAGGAACGGTCATTAATTGATTAAAGATAACAATACTTCCCACTGGGCAATTTCAGATTAAATAAACGAGATGCATGAAGTCACTAATCCTTGTGACTTTTAGCACAGGATGAAATCTCACCTCATGAATTTAAGCTCTGATAAAAAAGAAAGAGCATTTTTGTCTTTAAATTTCTGAGGTTTATCTATCTAGATGTAGCACAACATGTAAACATTAAGGGGAGTTTTTGTATGTGTTGGTTCAAAAGCTTTATCCTTTTCCTTGTGAGCTGCCTGCACACTTTGCCTCACGGCCAGCTGATGAAGAATTGATGCCACATATTTTGTTAAGTGTTTTTTTCCATATTGCTGTCATATGACAGGTATTCCTAAGTAAAAATTTATATGTAAGATCATAATAATTTTACTTAAATCACGTAGACAATTCAGTGTGATTAAAGCATGTAGACCATATGGAAAGGTTAGATTTATCTTAATTTTTTCCTCTTATCTTCTGTTGTTTATTACTAAAGTGTCTTCTGGTCAGTTGCATGAGATTTAAAATATTTTATGTTCTCTCTGTAATCACCATTTATTTGATCTTTAATCTTTTATTTTCACAAGACCATGAAGAACTATCTATGTCACCATTAAAAATATGGGCAATATTAACTGACCTTTTTTAAACAGGTTTAAAGAGAAACTCTGATTTCAAAGAGTGCATCTCGAACTTGAGAGGTCATAAGAGATTAACTTCAATTTGAAACATGATCTCATTCTTCTGCCTGATGTCACAGAACAGAAGATGGACTGAACTGCAAGATGCCTGATTCCTGAGCATATTTGTGTTGTTTGCTGTGTCCATTAGTATATGTTGGGCATGAGTGAGGAGCAGATGAAATTTGGGTGCTATCCAATATATAGCTAGAGTCAAATTTGTATTTTATTTCTTTACAAATAAATCATTATTAAAATTCACCTGTGCACAGCATTTATTAGACAGTGATTTATAATTTGTTTTGGGTTTGCTCTGGATTGTTGGACAAATCTAACAGAAGGTGATGATGGAGAAAAGAAACATTCTCCTTCAAAATTGCAAATCTCCTTGGTGATTCACTAGTACCAACTATTGTATTCTACAAATTCTGTCAGTGGTATCAATTCCACCAATAGGTCTTCCTACTAGCTAATACAGAGAATTAGGAATTTAAGCAAAACCATTTTAAAACTACAGAATTCTTCTTAGTTTATTAGTCATCATTATTCATTGTTAAGTTAATTGTCATATTTCTAGCAGCTTTGAGACATTTATCAGAGGCCAGCCACCCAAAGCAATGGTTACTTATATTAGCAAACTTTTTCTAATGCTTGCTTAGTAGCAGGAATGTCTTCAGGGAAGAGAGTCTCTCTCTGAGTCAGCATCGTGGAGAGGTCTTCCACTGCAACACTTCTGCTTTCAGGAGTAGATTAGTGTGACAATACAGTGCATTTCCAGTTGGTGCCTGCCACTGCAGTTCAAAGGAGTGGACTATGAAATGATACTAGTGCTAGCTTCAAAGCACATTTTTACTTTAGCCAAGAATTCAATAACAGAAGTCCTTAAGAACCACAGTGTCTATTCAGGATATTAAAAAACACATGAACTGGAATTGAATCTTTTAGATTGTAGGCCAGTTATTAACATGATGAATCTCTGTCTCCATCACTTGAATTCAGGGTTTAGGTGTGGTTTTCAATTTACTGCAAAGCTTCTTGTAGAGAAAGACAAAGACTTTTGTAGTACTGAAAAACGCAGTATTGAAAAATGTCGTTCAGGAAAAGCTCCATTTGGGATGGCTGTTTGGCTGCCACAACAATGAACAAAACAATCGCCCTTGCACATAACAGTTATTGAACTTGATATGTCTGATTCAGATTTTCAAAGTCCTACCTTTGAAAATTTTGTGTAATTATTATCATTTCTAAGGCTTCTGCTTCAGGGCGCTCTCAATGGCTTGGCTAACAGCACAGATACACACAGATTCCACATGTACTGTGCAATTCCCTGTCATCCAACATCCCTGTGTCCCTCTGTATATGCACATTGGTTAGACCTGTTCTGGCTTTTGCATACCACTGCAATGCACTCACACTCACAGAGGGAGCAGATAGGGATTTAAGCAGTGCAGCATTTTTGTGCTTTATCCAAGTAGATGTCATCTGTGCAGAATTGGCACTGAAATAACATGTTGAAGAATTGCTTAAATTGTAATATTAAAACATTAGACATTCTTCTCCAACAAGATGCAGGTTGGATAGCAGAAACTAAAATTTATCTCCAAGTTAAAGTACAGGCAGAGAGAGGAAACGAGCTGGAAAAAAAATATCATGTACATGTCTTCACCTGATCACATAAATCACTTGCTTGACGTTATGGAAAAGTCAGTGGCATCCTGCCCACAGAGGAGTCACAAGGCTATGTATATGTGCACATAAATATAGTAGCTGCAGACTGAGGTACTTGCTCTGCATATTTACCCTGTATCTCTTATGGATTTTTCCAAAATGGAATGAAGACAAGTGTCAAACATCTTATGGATCCTATGCAATTACCTATCCCAGCTAAGCCCTTCATTTGTATGTGTTATTTAGATTTAGAGATGTCACAGAAAATACTGTGTTTCTAAATGTACTCACATTCAGAGGACTGAAAAAGTACATGTAAGATTCCCATACTCTTCTTCCCCCGAAACTATAAACCCCCTAAAATTAATATTCTTTTCTCAGCTGGAACCTTTTAGTATGGCATATATGATTTCCTATTTACAAATTCATTCTGTAAAAATGAAAATGCAGAATTGTCAATCTTGGATGCTCATTAAATTTAATGTATTTGGTTCCTTTTGCTTTTCCTCGTTTGTTAGACTATGAGACAAAATTTAATATTTGAGGGTTTTTTCCTCTTGATTCACAAAACTTAGGAAAGTGCTTAGGAATTACTTAGGAATTACTCAGGAAAAAAGCATGAATGTTTCTTTAAATAATATATGGGGCAAACCAGAAATCTGTGTATCTGTTCTTACTTATGGTTTTCTTACAAAATAGAAGAAAGTTGTGTTTATAAATAAATAAAAATTTATCAACCTTCTTTCGCCAATGAGTAACACAGCTATTGCTCCAGCTGTCCCCAGAGGATGGATCCATAAGGAAAAATGGTAAGTGTGCTTGTTTCTTTTCGCTTTACAAATCATAAATGTCCATAGATTTATTAAAAAATTTCCAAAATTGATGAAATATATGTATATCCATTGAATGCTCAGGACTGTCTCAGTGTTAGATAAAACTTGTCCCCAGTACAGTGAGTTAATTACTGTTTTGTGGAAGGAAATGGAACCCTTGATGAGTATATTCTTTACTCAGGGGACACATTTTGTTAGTAGGGCCAGCTCTCTGAAGTGAAGTGTTGAGAAGGCAATTGTTTTCCTTTCTTCCTTGTTCGAGGTATGTAAATGTGTGAGGATGATGCATAAAGAAATAATATTCAAGAAAATTTGTCAAAAGTGACAACTGTAAATCTCCTTCTTAGGTATGTAAATCTCCTTCTTAGGAGATGATGTAAGTGCCTCCTATCACCATGAAGTTATTGAATAGGAACCCTGATAATGTGCAGTTTCCAGTAAGTTGTTCCCATATGAAACAGATAAAGTAATTTCAAAACTCGCTTAGTGCCTTAGTTTTGTTTCCTACTTTGGAAGCAACAGACAGTGCCTTCTTCAGTAACAATTCTTTGCAAGCAGGTTTTAGTTTGCATTGAAAAATGTTGATGTATCTTGCTTATTGAATTACAGTGGCTCAGATAAGAATTATAAGCACCTGAAAAGGCAGCAGCCTTTCAAAAGCCAGCTGCAGCAGACAAACGTTGATATTCTTATGCAAATAATTAAATTATAGCCTGTATTTAAGGTTCTAAAGTTTTTGTTACAAAGTACTGCTGTAGTATTAGCAGGGAAAGAGAAGTTGATAAGGATGGTGGAAATATGATTTGATTTTAAGCCAGAATTTAGTGGTTTAAGTTTAGAACATTTTTACTTATTTCTATGTTTAAAGAAAGTGGGTTGGAGAAGGGAAAGTAATTTTTTTTCAAAAGTATACTCGGGAAACTGGAAATTCAACAATAATATAATATATAAATACATTTTGGCTTCTGTTTTGTCAGTTCTATGAGGACGTAGGACAGCATTTTTGCAGTGAAGTTTTATATGAAGCTTTATTTCTTGGTTCGCATAGCTGGTTGGAGGAGAGAGGAAAATGAAAATAGTAAATTAAAGGAGATAGTTATTGTATAGAAATGAACAGAAGGAAGAAGTAAGGGAGACAGCAAAATTGAAAGGAGAGAAAGGAATGGGAAAGGTACAAATTCTTTTTACGCATTTGCAAATTGGCATTTGTAGATAGACTAAGGGACCAGGAAAGAAAGCAGGATTTATGTTACACTGGCTGTGCAGCTACTGCAGAGTACAATGGAGCACTAGTAGTATTTGACAAATAATGAACAAAAATAAACATTGTGAATTTTTTGAAAATAGGAAATTTCTCTCAAAAAAGCACTGCAAACACTTGCTGAGGTGGCACTTTAAGTAATTTTAAGTGTTCAGAAAGTGAATTTTGTCTTGAAGCTCTGACTAGAGTCTTCAGCTTTCAAGGCATCTTCATGTGGGCTTATTAAAGCAGCTCCACTGATCAAGTCATTAGGATTATTGCAATTAATCAAAGTGAACCACACAAAGAGATTGCAGGTGTCCACACCACAATGTTTCACTGTGTTAAATATCACCTGCTACTCCTTAAACGTGTTGTGGCCTACAATGTACTACATGTACTTAACATTGACAATACAGAGTTTATACTTCAAGCAGTAGCAGACTGAAGCAGATGTTGAAATATTCATAACTATCCCCAATTTAAATGTCTTCCTGACAAAAAAAGTCTTTTTCATTATCTGGACTTGATTTTTGTTTGATGCTGGAGTAAAGAAATAATGTAATTTTTACCAGCAGTGTCTTAGCTACACAGTAAGACTGAAGTCATCCTTCTGATTCTTCTTGTGGTACACTATGTGACACCAAGCATGTAGAAATCATGAGATACCAATGTGACAGAAGGCATGTAGGATAAATAATTCATTTTTCCTTGAGGACATGAGATAAATATTCACTGTTCTGAAATTTCATTTCTGTGTTTAAAATAATTGAGAAGGTACAAACTTCTGTTAGAATGGAAACAGATTCTGTTAGAATGGAAACAGATGTAGCAAATGTAGAAGTTTTAAAAAAAAGAAGGATCTTATTTTTTTAAATACAACATATTTGTATTTGAATGCAGGAAATATCTTCCCTTGTAACTATTATTGTTATCAGTCATTGTTGACTTGTTGGAAATAGAAACAAAGGAACTTCTGACTATCTCAAAACTTCAAGTGACAGGTTTTATATTTCTATCATTTAAAAATTATCATATGTTCATAAACTTTTTAATATTTATTTTATTTAGACATTACCATTAAGCTGGGCGCATTTTTTAAGTTTGCAAATACTGACCTGTGTTTTTCTTCAAGTTTGATTTTTTCACTATTTGAGTGTTTAAATATGGACTTAAACACTCAAATAGTCAGTTGTTTTTAACTGTCTGCTAATAAGCAGACCTCTGTTTAGAAATAGAAATTTTTTACCCTTTATACAAGTTTCTTGAGATATTTTATGTCTTTTAATGCAAGCTAGCTTGAGCTCCCCCTCATTGCGTAGAGTTGCAATTGCTGTTATACTAAATTGTTGTACAGAGTGGTTAGGCTCTCTGAAATCTATTTGCAACAAGAAATTAAAAATGAGCCGTAGTGCTCTGACTTTCAGCGGCTGTGAGAGCTCAGCTGGTACCAGTGTAGAGACTGCTCCTCCAGCTTGTGCTGCTGTTGACACTGCTGCATGCCAAGAGCAGCCATGAATTTGCCACATTATGGGATGGATAAGCTAAAGAGCAGATCAAATTCCTGGAGTTATTTTATAAAATCGCAGCAATATGTCATTTTTTAATTCTTTCAGATCTGCAAACTATAAGATTAAGACTCCCTTGCAGGAGTCATAGCAGTGAAACAAATTCTCTCCTTGGCATTTTCTGCCTCTCTTGCTGGAGGTTTCCTTCAGGTTGCTTTCAAACACAAGTGCAGCTGATAGCACAAAACTCCAATCTGTGTTTACATATCTGGGTGTTCTCAGGAAGGTCCTTTATGATGTGGAACTCAGTAGCCACAGACTGAAGTCCTCCTTTTACCAAACCAGCTAAGGACATGCTTGATTTTAATCAAGCAATTTTAAGTAGTCTTATGTGCCAGTTACGTGCTTAAAGAGTTTTCTAGATAAGCACGAATAGAAACAGGCAGATGAGGTTGTGTGGTAAAACACCTCCCATTCCAGCCATAAACAAGAGTAGTTTTCTAACTGATGTCTGTCTCAGAAGCAGCCACTCTAAAGGAATTAGCTGTGCAGTGACAAAACTGGGCTAGTGCAAATTCACAAACCAATACGCTGTTCCATGATCTGAGGTCTGCACAAGGCCCACAAATGTCTACAAAAAAGCTGTTCAACTTAAACTCTTCTTTCTTAAAAATGATAGCATTTGTCTCAATTTACTTTCACAAAATTTGTGTTTCTGCACATTGTATGCTACGGTTTGTTACGCTTAACTGCTTGGAACTTCCAACAGAGAAATTGTGAAGGAAACAAAAACAACCCTAGAACACCAAATCTACAATTTTAGAATTCAAAGTTAGGGGAAAAAAATAGGTTCAACGGTGTATTCTTATAGAGTGCAGCACTTGTCTGAGCTTAGCTTACTTATTTAGTCTGGTGATTGACATATGCATTTGGTGTGGCTTCTTAGATATTTTATAATGAAAGAAAGACTGAATCTCACTGATATAACTTCTGACTTGTCCATATGCCCTGCTAAAATATTTTTTATTTCTTTCTTTGTCTTGTGATTATGAATTGGTAAATTTGCAGTGTAAACTGCACTTGGTAAACTAAACTGAATTATAAATCAGAAGCTTTGGAACGGCTGAGGTTTCCTCAGTGAATCCCTTTTGTGCCTCCCGAATTAGCATTGTCAATCAAAACCAACAGGTGGTGTATGGTTACAGAGAGTGAATCCCCTCTCACAAGACACTTTCTTTCAGGAAACCAATCAGAACTGGCACTGACATGATGAGGCAGACCTGTCAGCAGAGCGGGGGTATATAAAGCGAAACAACTATGTTAGCACTTCTGAGCAGTCGTGCATTCCCCGCCTCGCCTCGGGTGTAGGGATTGCAAAAAAACAAAACTACACTGTCAAGACTGTGTAGTTTTGTTTTTATGATTAGAGGCTCTTCAATTCTCATGCTGGGATTGTCTAACAAAATCTTACTCTGGATAAGGACGTCGTTCAAGAAGATTTCGTTGGGCTTAGCCCACTCTTGCAGGCACTTTGAGAGATCAGGTTAGTAGCATGTTTCTGCTGCTGTAATAAGGGTTTTATCAGTCATTTATAATTCTGATACAATCTATTATTTATAAATTTTCTCACAGGGGGTTATAAATTTCAGGGTATAGACATAAAACACTTAAATCCTCTGTCAAGGTTATATCCTTAATTTCTGGAGTAAGCTTTGATAACTCTCAGCAAGAAGATCTTTTTCCTGTGTATTTTATTGCTAAAGACTACATAAATTAAGATTTTAAAAGTGCATGAAAACATGTGCTTAACTTAAAAACTCCTTTTTTTTGGGAGTGTTCAAGGTTATGCTGCTGAGAGATAAACTGAGAAGCTCCAGGAATAGCTCTGATAAAATGCACATGGTATCAGCTAAGCGCTGATGACTTTTTAAGGGAAACAACTGCTGAGGTATCAGTTACACGGCAGCTCTGGAACACTTGTCTGCTGTCATTCATGGCTGTAAAGGTTATTTCTGGAACATGACATTTTAGATGCATACTTTCAATTCTAATTATACAAGAAGCCTTATAAGATCAGATCTTCATCGCCAGAATTTGCTTGGACAATGAAATATAGAAACTTTGTCAGAACTCAATGGAAATTCTTATTAATTAAATTATTTCTGATCTCCTTTGGAAACTAAATGTATATATGAGCTTTTAAAATGTTTAGTTTTATTATAAAATTATTTCCATATGTTTTAGCTGAGCTTCAAAACACAGTCATAACTGAACCTGAAAATCCCAATACAATATCCAGTTCTGCCCTCATGCTTTTATTTCATGTACACATCAGGCCCTGATTTCTATGAAGGAATCCAGGTAATGAAGAATTTTCACCCCTGTGAGAGGTAGAATAAATTTGACTCATAGTGAAAGAAACTTCACTTTCTCATTTTAAATTTAAGCTTGGGACTGTCACAAAATCAGGCACAAAAGCCAGAGTTAGTGGAAGTAAATATGTAAGATTGGCTTGAAATATTTTTGAAGTTAGCCCCTTTTTTGTTGAGACTAGACATATTCTCAGTGGATTTTTTTAATGAGAAAAAAATGTAACTTTAATGGATGTATGACAATATTGAGAAGATAATAGCTACCTTTTTTAAATCTACACAATTCAATATCAGTAAATAAATAGGTCATGCAAATATAAAATATCCACACACAGGCTCTTCTAGTGGCAGTGTGTTATTTCAAAGTAGGATCTGGTGGCATAGCAAGAGAAAGCAAACTTTCTTTCAGATTTCACATGGCTTTGCAGTTGTTCAAGCCATCAGTGTCAGTGGCTACTTTATATCCTAGCTCACATTTCGAAGGTGGCTGTCTTCCCATATTCAAAATTCCACTGAGATACTCTCTAAGAAGAGAATTTTATCTGCATCTTTTATGACAATATGCTTCTGTAAAGTGAAATTATTCACTACTTACAGAGTGCTTTGAAAATAGTCCCCTGCCATTTTTGGCATTACTGCATTTTTAGTAACGTATTATTTAAATTAAATTTATAACAATAGTCATATATAGTATATAATATTACTATCAAATATATTATACACATATGATATTTAATATTATTAGTTATTATTGATTTATTAATAAAATATTATTTGCATTATTAAGCGAAATACATTGTAGACTTTCACATTTCTTTCCATTGCTTCTTAGTGACCTAGTTGTCTTATTGCAGAATGCAAATATTTTGCACTAGCAAAATGCTTTTAAAAAATATACAGGGAAATTTTTTCCTGTCAGATAAAGAAGTTGATAGACAAAGAGAAGCAGCCTGAATGACCTGTGGAAGGTCACACAGTGAGTCAAGCAGAATTTTGTCTCCTGCTGCATACTTGCAATGCCAAAGCACAGCTCCACCAAATACAATGGTATCCCATCCAGTTCAACCAAGCTTGCTCTCAGAGTAATTTGCTATACAATTTTGTCAAAACCCACAATCTTTTCGTTTCACCAAATCATTCTGATTTAAAACTGAGAAGAGTAAATGGTTCAGAGAATTATTACAAATATTCTTAAAATCTTGCAAGAAGTGTGTGGATATAACTTTTTCACCATTGATATCTAATTATGGGGTGTTTTTGCTTGCAGAGTGCCTGTAAAGATGACGACGAAAGCACCAACATTTACACAGCCATTACAAAGTGTTGTGGCACTGGAGGGTAGTGCCGCAACCTTTGAGGCTCACATTAGTGGTAAGATTTTCATTAATTCTTCCAAGATTTGTTACTGTTTATCACTAATTTCTTTTCTAATGTTTCTGCTAAGAAAAATTATGACACTTTTCATCGATCGTAATCTGACGAATGGGTGAAGATGAGCGCTGAAATATGGATATACATCCATATCATACAGTGCTGAACAGGACCTTTAAATGTGTATGCATAAAAATACATACTAAGTGCCAATAAGGGAAATTCATGTGGCCGCAGAAAGAATAATCTCATTTGAATGATGACTGGGCAGAATTAGAAGTCAGGGTACAAAGAGAAAGGTTTATGCTAGTTCTCCCAAGACCTTTTGTTAAGCTTTACTCTAGCTAAGCTGTGTTTCTACTTACTGGGCCCTTAAATTTGCTTAATTCCAGAGTTCTAAAAGGGGGATTAAAAGCACAAAATCTAGGCCAAACTGGCCACTGAAGAGGGTAGAAAACCCTAGCAGGCTGAACAATAGATGTGTATGGTGACCATGATGGTAGCACAAGGCTGGATTGTTATAATTTAGGTTGCCTATGCAATCTAAAGATACCACCCAACTTAAAGGATACTTGATTTCTCCAGTCTACACAGTACTCAAACACCCTGTCTTGTGCAAAAGGCCATGCAAGCCCTGAGATATCGTTACCAGAGACCCAACACCCTGTTCTAAGAGTGTCTCTGACCTCGGCAGTGACTAAGGAGAAGTGACATGTGTTCCTGCTGGTGGAATTATATTGTCTTACAGGCATTAGCAGTGTGATGATCCACATACCGTAAAGCACTGCTCAGATGCTCTGTGACAGGTGCAAACACATGATCTGTGCAACTATAAAGATCCCTGACATCTATGGTCCATGTATTCCATCCCTTGGTCCCTTTGCATAATACTGGCTCGCACAAAGTGTTTGAACATGTCCTGCAGTCTCCACCCATGACATTTTTTTCATGCCATGTTCTATTATTTGGCCCTTATTCTTCAGTTAATTGCCCTGATTTTCTCTTCTTGCTTCTACACTGAAAATTCTATTTGAAATTTTTTTTCTGCTTTTACAATACCTATTATTATTATGAATACTTAAAAATATCATCAGAATAAGTTAGGATGCTAGTATTATTATTTAATATGTGATTTTGGCTAATTTAATTTGTGTGATATTCTGGAATACTTGGGAGGGGAGCTTGATTTCTTACTAAGTGAAGGTACAGCATAGTATTATGCTGTAATATTAGTATTTCTAATCGCATATGCTATATTTGTGTGTTAGTCTTAAATATCTTGTGAGTCAACCTGTTGCTAGATTTTTCTCACATTGTGAGATTTTAGTATGTCTTTCCTGCCCTAAGAACATCCTCCAGGTTTGAAAGACTTGGCAGTGGCTTAGCATCTAGTTTTTCCACAGCATAAAAAACAGGAAAGGTTTTTTACTCTGATTGCACAAATAAAGAATTACACAGCTTTATCCTGCTGTAATGTCTACCCTATCTGTCATGAACTATTGTGCATTTAAAAATCAGAGTTTTTCCCTATCTCTAACAGTACTGGTCTATTATATACAAGTCAAGTATTAATACAGAGCTGCAGTTCAATTATGAAGAGCTCAGTTAATCTAAGGTATCAAGAAGAGCTTAGCATCCACCTGAAATGCAATTTTGCTGTGTGTAAACTAGAACAAATGAATTGTGCTGCTGTATTAGACTGTGAATTAAGTGTCACATTACAAAGGGTTTATATCAGATGAATTTACTCAGCATGTAACAGAAAGCACAGAATACACAAACCCTGTTATTAAAAGCAGCAAATGCCAGAGCAGCCAGGACACTGTCACAGGAGTCCTACTGGGTCACCAGTGACTGAGGAGTCATGAGACAAGAAAGTCAGAAGTGTTTCTGGCATTAGAACTGCACCAAGCTCACATCTCCACAGTGCTGATCGAGTTTGAATTCTTTCATAAGGAATTAACCTGTGCACTGCTTACCTTTTTTTGAACTGATATTTTCAGGTATTACCCAGTGCAAGACAACTTTCACATAGTGCTTATTTTTGAAAGCAGCACACAGATCTTACACAAGTTTGCAGTCCCTCTCACATCATTGTCAGGAGAATCTTACTGAACTCAATTACTTAACTGGTGAATTTGAGGCACTTCAGGTCGATTTTCTTCTTTTTGGCATTAAAGTTCAAAAAAACTTTTTTCATTATAAAATGAAAAAAGATTGACCTATTTATTAACAGTCAAAGCATGGTGTATTTGGAACACATAGAAGTAAACCCCTACTCCATATAGACCAGGCACATATATCTATAATCTGAGTTAGATCTTACCTAGCTCTGTGACCTGGGACTAGAAGAGTGATAGTAAATTTGTGGACTTGAGTTTTTAACATAAACTTGGGCTCAGATTTCTAAAATGGCTTCTATCTTTGGATCCCTTGTACGCAGCAGTTTGAGACATCAAAATAGACTTCATTTTAAAAATACCTTTCAACCTCTTTCAGCCTGCCACAGAAACTCCCATTTTTGCTAATCATCATATAATACCACTGAACAAAATAGAACTTTTGAAAATGTTTCAAGAAATTCACTACTGAGGACATTTTTTGGGGTGTTGCCCAGCTTAAAATATTTTTAAACTAATTTTCATATTGAAGACACTTAGAATGAAATCTCTGGGGTCTGCTGTATACTCTAAGTTTATGATGATTATGCTTAAGTTGACCTACACCAATAGCACAAAATTGAATCATACCATCCAATCAACTGTTCAATAACTTCCATCTGTGAAATTAACAATGCTCAAATGTACTTTTACCCTTTTGATTTCTAATCCTTCCTAAAACTGTCCACATTTTCTTTCTCTGTGTGTGTGTTTCAGTTTTACTTTTCTCTAAATCTCAGTGCTTTACTGTGAGTAAGATTTTTAAAATTTCCTAACCAAGTCTGATGGAACTGCAGTCAACCAGTGAAAGCTTCAATTTTACATATCAGCTTCACGTTCACTTAAGTCTCACACAGTCCTTTTCCTGGCACATTAAATTCCCTAATAATTTTTTCGGTTACTCTAGAAAGGAAGCAGAATTCTGTGCACCTGGGGTTTTCCAAATCACAGACATCAGAACTTGGAAAATTAATTTATCTATAAATGTAGTCTCAGATCTCATTCCTGAGCCCCCATGCAGTGCAACTGCTGATTTGGGTGGAGAAGATAAACATGAAGTGAGTTGGGGAGGATTTTGATTTTGAAGAAATTATGTTCTAGGACTACAAGAAATTCTTTGAGCTGGAACCCTCTCCTTAAATCACCTGTTCTCCTTACATGATTCATATAAGAATTTTACTTGTTCATTGAATAGATTTAAGTTGCTTCATAAATTTGGCTGAGTAGAACACTGAAAAGAGAATTTTCACAGGGAATTTAAAATCATAATTTAAAACCAAAAATCAACTGTTAGTATAATTGAAGTTTTTCTGACCCAAAGACTCTTGCTCATGACCCTGACAAAAATGAATAATATATTTGAGCAACAATTGATTTCAGTTGACTACTGTTGATCAAACAAAAAAAATTCAGAAAAATAAATTAAAACCCCCAAAACTGTGTTACCATTTCATTTTAATGTCTACAGAAGTGACTTTTTCTGTCACTTTGTTTTCTAGAGCCATAGTAGTGTAAAAACTTATGCTTCATTTGGTTAGAAGTACTGATCTTTACATTATCTCCAGACTACTGACTAGATAAATATGCTAGCAATAAGAGATCCTACTTAGATACTAGCAAATACATTTTAAAAACACCTCACATGAATGAATTCATCCTTCTCATGATTTTGATGGACTTCTAGTTCTTAATAAGAACTCTAAACTACAGTCAAGTGATTTACTAAACACAGGAGCCAGCATAGCTGCCCTATTGCTCTGTGCATTATAGACCTTTCTAAAAACAAATTTCTTTGCCACTGTGCCATTGGACATACATCTGTGCCTATGGCATTATGCTCCACTGTGTATGCATGAGTGCACATTCTGGTAATTTTTTGTGCCTGGCATTTCATTTGTCTTCCTCTTTCTGTAGGTTTCCCAGTTCCTGAGGTGAACTGGTATCGGGATGGCCAGGTTCTCTCTGCTGCAACTCTGCCCGGGGTGCAGATCTCGTTTAGTGATGGCCGCGCTAGACTGGTGATCCCCACCGTGACAGAAGCCAACAGCGGGAGATACACTGTGCAAGCCACCAATGGATCTGGGCAAGCGACTAGCACTGCTGAGCTGCTTGTCACAGGTACAGAGCAGCTAAAGAGAGGCCCCTCTGCCTGCTAGCAGTGGGAGGGAGTGATGGAAGAGCAACACATCATTAAATCGTTCAGATTTCAAGTACATGATCAGCAAACCACATTCCTTTTCCCAAAACAGTCTAGAATTCAATGTGTTCTCACCAGTAATTTCTAACAGTGTCCTTTCACATTTTAAGTGTATAAAGTTTAATCTTGGTCTCGCAAACTCTTATTCATGATTGCAAGCTTCTGGCTCAGCCCTTATACATGTAGCTCCTTATGGTCTGTCATACTGGCTACCCTGGAATTGCCCATAAAAGAAAGGATGAAGTTCTGCAGGATGGAGCCATTAATGATATCTAATGTTATCAATTGTATTTAACAGTCACATAAAGGGACATACCAAGAGACTGTGCTTAATGCCTACGGTTACAAACAATGTATCTGTAATTCTAGAAACATTTGCAATAGGCATAGGCATAATCAGAAATAATATTTTAAATGTTTTAGAATATACTATCATCTGTCAGTAGCATGTGAAGAAGAAATAGATCTCATGCACATCTAGTAATGAAAGCATGTAGTACTTGCCATTGTTTTTAACAAACACTATTGTTTTTCTATTTACTTCTTCAATAAAAATGCAGCTGGAACAGCGCCACCAAACTTTTCACAACGACTACAGAGCATGACTGCAAGACAAGGAAGTCAAGTTCGACTTGACGTGAGAGTGACTGGAATCCCTACACCTGTGGTGAAGTTCTATCGGGATGGAGTAGAAATTAAAAGTTCCCCCGATTTTAAAATTTTACAAGAAGGAGACCTTTACAGCTTAATAATTGCAGAAGCATATCCTGAAGACTCCGGCACCTATTCCGTCAATGCCACAAATAGTGTGGGACGTGCTACTTCAACAGCTGAATTGCTAGTTCAAGGTAACAGAGCTGAAGTTTCAGGCCATGAAAATCAGAGCATTAATGCAATATGCACCACATCACTGCAGTTATATCAACAAGTTAATTTAAAACTTCTTTCTCAAGTGTTATTAACTTGCTGTGAAAAAAGGCAGTGAATTTGATAAAGTGTGCCAAAGATTTTTGTTTGAGATTTAAAAGGACCTTTTCTCCATAATGAGTCTTCTTTAAGCAGAGGATACTGTTGATGGAAAAAGTGTGGGATAGCTTGAGTTGTTCTTTTGGTCTGAAAATTTCACAAAGTTTTATTTGTAAATTTGCTTTGATAGAATAGATAAATTAAACTGCATAACTGTACATGGTCTCGCAAAGGAAGCTGGTAAGGAGAAAGATTATTCTTAGAGAATTGTAGCAGGGAATCATGCTACCTAGAGCAGTCTAGCTTGAATTTCATCTCAATCAGTCTTAGAGACTCTGAATAATTTCAGTTCCAAGACTGATATGAAGAATCTACAATGAATGTATTTCGTTTTGCTTTGTTTTTTTTCTAGTGACTTGGTAATGCAGTAATATTATTTCAACTGTTTTCACAATATTCTGTCTGTAAATACTGAAGGCACAACAGATGGTTGCTTAATTATTTTTCTGTTGTACATATAATTTTTTATAAAATTGGAGTTGACCATTCATTTATTTCTCAATTTATTGATTGTTGTGACAAGATTCTGACCACATTTTCTTTCAAAAGGCGAGGAAGAAGCCATTCCTGCTAAAAAGACAAAGACAATTGTTTCGACTGCTCAGATTTCACAAACAAGACAAGCCAGAATTGAAAAGGTATAATTTTCAAAAAAAAGCAGGTATGGCTAAAATGTGGAGAATTTCTTCTACAGTACCTCACCCAAATTTTATTTTTCTTGTTTTCCATTGTAGAAGACTGAAACCCACTTTGATGCCAGATCACTTACAAGTGTTGAAATGATTGTAGAAGGTGCAACCACCCAACAGCTCCCACACAAGGCACCTCCACGAATGCCTCCTAGACCTACATCAAAATCACCAACCCCGACAACGGCTGCAAAGGCACAAATGGCACGGCAGCAATCACCATCGCCTGTTAGACAATCACCATCACCTGTAAGACATGTCAGAGCACCAACACCTTCACCAGTAAGGTAAAACTACTATTCTTTCAGGCAATATTGCTTTTGGATTCACTTTTACATAGAGAAATAATGTTATAGAATGAGAGCATAGTATAAAATGAAAGAATGCGCCGACTTATTAGTGACTGGGTTGATTCTGATGGTGAGCTGTAATGTGCTATATTTGCCACTGCTATAGAAGTGTGGGTCACCTATGTAGACTTATATCCCCCTGTTGTAGAAAATCCCATTTGATTGCTCTACGCAGAGCCAGAGTAGCACTCACAGCTCCATTTCATGATGAAATAGAAAAAAAACAGAAGAGCAGTTGGCCCTTGATTATTTTAGACGAACAGAGAAAAGAGCAATGACACTTATGAGTGGCAAACAGAATGAAAGTATATGTAAAAAAAATTGAGCTCATGTTGCGTGTATGTGCTGGTAAGAACTACAGAAATAATATTTTGAAGGTAGGCAAGCTAAATGTGATTATGGAAAAATGAATTATATATCTGCTGTGTACAAGGTCTAGAGAGGGAAAGTGAGAAATTTAAGAGCAAGGCTCGTGGTCTGGGAGACCCCATGAAGTCTGTGCTAAGGGGAAGGTAAAGCCAAGAGTGTTTTCAAAGTCCTGCAGTTTCAGTATCCTGAAGCAGCAGCATCATGGAAGGAATGTCTCCAAGTTGAATGTTCAGAAGAGCCAGAGTTGAGTTGCCAGAGCTGAGTGCTGGTGAATTTTACTCCACTAATAATAACTTGCTAGGACAAGAATAAATAGATCAATAGCAACTAGCAGTAACTAACAAAGTGCATAAATTAAAAAAGAATTCAATAGCGACATCTAGAGCACATACAGAACTAGAAATTTGTCCTCCCTTGCTCGTCAGGTCCCTTATAGACATACAACACACTAGAAAAAATAAAATCTTAAAATTAATAGGATCCTGCTGCCCCCTACTGCTGCTATTTATTAATGTTCTCTGGGAAATACAGCACAAAAAATTCCACTCAAAGAAACTCTAAGTCAGAAAGCATGTTTACGAATTTTAGAAAGTGCTTTAAAACTGTCTGCTAGGGATAGGACTGAATTTTTGGAACACCAAAATTTAGAAACTAGCATTTTCCAAGTGGATAAAAATTATTGTGTCTGGGATCTGTAAATGTAAGTGTGGGGAAAAATATTAGGCACTGATAAGAAATTTGCCTGGATTATGGGTACATATATGGGTGACACATGAAAATAAGATGTAGTACAGGCGTACATCCAGTTGTTTTGCTAGGTGATTGCCACATGACGTTTTTATAAAGATTGGTTACAAGTATCATTTTGTCTCTCTACAGAGACTGGACCATGAATGTATTATGTAGTAATTACAGCCTGTGAGCCTTTTGTATTATTCCTATTGGAAGAACTAGGACAGAGGAAATGCTAAATCATGATGTCTTTTTATATTTCAAATATTTTTGGTCGACTGAAATTTCTTTTGCCACTTGTTCCTGTTTCTTTTTGGAAATTAAGCTACTACAAATTAAAATTATGAGGATGACAAGTAGAACATCTCAAAAGCCTTTCTTAAAATCAAACTACACATTACTGGATATCTCCTGTATGGGAAGTGATTCCAAGTTCAGGTTGAAGTTGTTTACATGGTTATCACTCTGTGCCAGCAGATTAATGATATTGGTACTCTATATTTTTAATAGGTCAGTTTCTCCTGCTGGGAGAATCTCCACCTCACCTATCAGACCAGTGAAATCTCCGTCTCCGATCCGTAAACCACATGTAGTGACAACAGCTGGGGCTGATGTCCTTCCTCCTTGGAAGCAGGAAGGATATGCTGCATCCATGGAGGCCCAGATGAAGGAAACCAGAGTATCTACAAGCACTACCCAAGTGACTGAAGAAAGATGGGAGGGGAGATACGGGGTCCAAGAACAAGTCACCGTCACTGGCACTACCGCAGGCGAGGCAGCCGCTGGTGCTAGAGAGGTAAAGTCTGTTTTGGGGAAAAATACTGGGTTTGCTTTGTGTGGGGTCTCACCACTGCTGGATAGATCTGCTAATGGAACCTGAGAAGCTATGTGTAAAAAACCATGTATGCATCTGCTTTGGAGAGAGTTTTGCTGCAGATACGGAAATGCTTCTTTGCATCATTGTCTCTGTACTTGTTTTGTGCTTCTTCTGTGTGTATGCAAAATACGAAAAGATGTCTTTTGATGTGACTAATATAGGTGAGAAAGGACAGTGAAAAAACAGCAGCTATTGCTACAGTTGTTGCTGCTGTGGATCAAGCCATGGTGAGAGAACCAGCTCCAAGTGCTGCAGAGCAAACTACTAAAAGGACAGCAATGACTGCAGTCCACGTTCAGCCTGTTCAAGAGCAGGTAGAAACACAGCACAGACATTCTATGATTTCCCTTTATTCCTTCATCCAAAATGCAAACAAGGCATGATTCACTGTGAGGAATTAACAAGATATTTCCCAGTGCACTGCAAAAGCATGCATCCTCAGCTAGAACACCTTGACTGTAAAGTAATGCTCAGGTTTACTTACACCATTGCATTCCATCATAACAGGATTGAACTAATTACTCTTTTTAAGTGTAAGAATGCTTTCTCTGAAAGTGATCTTCTATTCTCTCTCCTCCTTTATTCTCTAACCTTATTCTTTACAATGATGAAATATTTTCTCTAATATCTCATTTATAATTTCTCCACTAGGAATAAAATAATTAAATAATAATCCCTTAGTATTTTTCCTTTACTTGAATTCCTCTTTTATTTTTCCTTCACATCTTACTTTGATGATCAATTTTTAAAATTAATTCTAAGGCTTTGGTTGTTTTTCTTCTTGTTACTACAAAAATCAGATGAAAAAGGAGGCAATGGTAGTAGTTACCAGTGATAAAGCCACAAAACAAACAGTGATATCGAGAACTAGAGAAGGAATTGTAACTTCACAAGAACAAAGACACATCTCTCCTGAAAAGGTGAATACAGATCGTACCTGAGATTGTTATCTTGTTCAAAAATCTGGTATCTCATACAAAAGACAAGCCTATGAAGAAGACAAATGAGATACTCTTATTATTTGTCCCTTTTTTATATATGTTCACTCTTCCAGTTTACAGTGATATCATTTTCCTGTCTCTTCTCTATGGTTTCTGTCATTCCTTTTATATTTCACTTCCATTATTTATACCTAAGAATGTGATAGATTAAGTTGCAAAACATTAACCTAGACAAGCCTCTCTTTTTTCGTATACTATATAGTAATTTACTAGATAGTATTCTTGATCATTTAAAGAATTGACATGTAGAAACTAGCTCCTAAATTTTTTGGGGGATGGGGATGGGGTGGGATGGGGAGGGATGTTCTTATATTGTCTCTAAGCTTGCCAATTGTAGCCTGCTTTGTCTGTTGGCAGCACAGGGAGTCAGAAAAAAAGGAGGAAAAACTCATTCTGCATTGAAAAAAATTGTTAAAATACCAATGAGTTTTTTGAATTTGGATTATTTTAACATGTGTTTTATCAGAAAAATGTGATTAAATGGAAGATAAGCTTTTATAGCCAATGTTACCTTTGCATTATAGTAGAAATGTATGAGGGAAAAAGTGCAACCTCTCTTAAAAGCACTGAGAAACAGAAATCCAATTGGGCATTAATCTGAACTTGGCATTTGAAGTCTTGTGAAATGAAAGTTTCAAAAAACATTAATTAATTAATTTAATGTAGAACATTAAAACTTATTTTTAATGTCCTACACTTTCTCAAAGTGATTATAATGCAGGACAGTTTTTCTCTGAGCCAATATTTTTTTAGCACTGCTTTCAGTAGCAAACCAAGCATTCATGCAATGTTTTATTATTTTTATGTTAAATGTTTTATACAAAGTCTGTTCATGTTGTTGTTGTTGTTGTTGTCTCCAGACTAGATGATTTCAAAATACAGAATGTAACATCTTTACTCAATTTAATTTCTATTCTCTTTTCCAAATATATTGAAAATCACATACCTTATATTTTAGAATAAAAATAAAAAGTTCTTTATTTGTAAATGTCCAGGTGAGAAAAGAGCCAGAGAAAACTCCAGCACCGACAGTAGTAATTGCCACAGACAAAGCCAAAGAACAAGAAAGAATAACAAGAGCTAGAGAAGAAATATCTACCAGACATGAGCAAGTGCACATTAGTCATGAACAGGTAAATAAATGTTACAATCTTTAGTTCATTGAGATACTATGGTTTATAAAATCTCTCAAATAACTTTATTGTCCTTCTTTACAAAGAGATTAGTAAACAAAAACTTTGTGAAATAAGGTATTCCAGACCAAAATCTCTGCTGGTCCAGTTCTACCGACCTCACAGCAGCTCTGTCTGCAGAGAAGGGCAGCTGCCCTTCCTACAGATCCTTTGAGCATTAGGGCTTTTATTGCCACAGCACACAGGATTGTATCTGATGCTCAATGACAAATTTATCCCTGAATAAATTTCTGAATATATATTCTAAAAGTTATTTTTATGGTATGATATGTAGTGTGGAGTTTGATTTAATGAAGTTCATATTTGTGTGAGGATTGAATACATCTGTTGGACCATATTGTGGAACTGCTCAGCTGATGGGGTTAGCTATTAAGTCAATAATTCTAATTTCTATGCAAACAATTTCTACAAAACATGATATATTACAAACTAGGAAGTACAGAGTTCCTTCTCTCATTCAAATAAAAATTAATGCAATATATGAATGATTTTCCATTAATCTCTCTCAGTTAACATGTAAGATGGGCTATAACTTGGGCACAGAGGTATTACTCCAGTTCTGAAGTCATGTTTCTTCCTTCCTGATATACATTTAGAAACATTATCCTGCTTTCCAAAGATGTTGCCTAATCATGACAACAGGCATAATCAATTACTATTATTTTTCTTTACCATAAAAAATAGATAAGAAGGGAAGATATGAAACCTTCTGTACCTAAGGTAGTAATTACTACTGATAAACCTAAAGCACCGGTCATAATATCGAAAAGTAAAGAAAGAGTTGCCACCAGACAAGAACAAGTGAGCATAACACGTGAAAAGGTGAATAGCATTGTTGTAACCATATTTGGATTTTATCCTTTCTTCTTTACAAACCTCCTCTTTTCCTCAAAAATACTAACTATACATTTCCAGCTCTTTTTTTCTAAGATTATTCCACTTACAAACTTTTCGACCTACTGCTAATTGGACTAAATTATTTCACCTTGATCTTCCTCTCTTGTTTTCATTAATAGGATGCTCGTAATTATCTTCTGACTGAAGATAATTATCTTCTGACTGTTTGGAATAGACTGACTCCTGAAATGCATTTTAACTTTTTTTTTTTTAAATCTTTACTTTTATTTAAAAAGATGTGAGGTTATAACAATACTTATCACTATACACATAACACAGAGATGTGTGCAGTGCAGAAGGATCTAACCCTTTAATTCTACTTCCCTGTTCCCATTTCAAAATGTTTTCTCATTGTTCAGATATCTTTCTGATAAGACTGAATGTAACTGAAATTTTTATTTCTGCTATACAAACTTGATTAAAAAGGAAGCTGAAAAAACTATTGTAGCTCCAAAAATAGTTGCCACTGCTAAAACTACAGTACCAGTCACAGTGCCCAGAAATGGAGAAGAAATTACAGCCAATGCACTGTTGCAATTTGATTTATCTGCAAACCTTACATTTTAAGACCTACTTTGGTACAACAGAATGCTCTCAAATGAATTCCTGAAAACATACTCATTCAGTGAGATGATTGTCAAGTAACAGAGTCAGTATGATTAAGTTTCTAGTGCTGAAGAGGTTCATATCCCACCCTGCTAGGAAATGTCACACTTTGTGCCATAGTCTGATTTGTCTGTGAGTTATCAGTGGCTTTTAAGTAACTTGTTCAAATTTCTGACTCTGCAATCTTTTTTTCTATTTTATGATTTCTTGTAACTTCATGGTTGAAGTTACTTCTTGAAGGATGAAATAACTTCTCTTTATTGAAGTTTGAATTGTTCTTTGTACAATACAACTTTAACATCCATTCAGGTCTGTCCAGTTTGTTACTTACAAACATCACACTTGTTGGCACTGCTTTTTTCCAGTAGGATTCCCACAGTAGGAAATATCTACAATACAGCCAGAAACCCTTATATGTGGAAGAACAGCATAGTTGACAGCAGCCATTATTTAAAATCTATCTACCTACAGTGTAGTACATTCATAAAATACCTATATAAAATATAAGTAAACAAGCAAAGCATATAGAACTCACTCAGAGGAGTCAGACTGCTACGCGATTTCAGTCCCATTTTATATGATGAAAATTTAGGGTCAAATTCAAGCCAAAAAATTATTTTGAAACCAACAGTAACCCTGTTACCTAAACACTACAAAGAAAACAAATTCTCTGTAAAAGACCACATTTTGACCTAAGTAATTTTAGTTTAAGCTGGTAATGGTTTTAAATTCAATATGAAATTATCTGTTAGAGTTTTTTTTCTTTCCCATTTACAAGGCATACATATCATATGCTCTGTTGCTATATCCAGATGAGTTATGACAGTAATAATAAACAGCAGTAGTAGTCACTATTATCTACTGTTGGCTGACTGGGCAGAAGTATGAACCCTAATAACACAGAAGTTAGCAGTATATATGAGTTGTTAGAAACAAATAGAAGTCCTGATACAAAAACATTATTTCCAAATTATCAGACATCTGAGTCTTCCTTCTTTTGTAAAATCCTTTAAAATAGATCAGCACTCAATTAACAGATATATCTGATGTAAAAATTTTTATGGGTCTGTTTCTTAATAAATACGTTCACATCAGATGCATTTTTTACATCTACAAGAGTTATATGGAGCTGATGAACATACTTTAAAACTATGTGCACATTTAGATAGCTGCATTCTCTTAGACAAGTGGACACAAATTTGGCTGTAAAGCATTAAAATTAGGCTTGTAGACAAATACTGATATGTATAAAACACAGATGCACAGATATATTCTGAATGTGCAGAGACAGCACTTTGAGAATATATTTGCATTTGAATTTACTGATTCTTTAGTGTATTTACAGGAACATACTTTTGATCTTTTCATCATGACTTTTGCATAACCATACTACCTCTCTTTGGAATATACTGAACATTATAACTCTAATACAAGTTTTCAATATAATGATGAACATGTGTATAAATCCTGCTGGTGTTATTTGTAGGCTCAAGCTGGGAAAAAGGCTGAAGCTGTAGCTACCGTCGTTGCAGCAGTTGATCAGGCACGTGTTCGATCACCCTGGCAACCAGAACACTCAGAGGAAGCTTATGTAAAGGAGAAAACTTTGGAATATGGTTATAAAGAGCACACTGTAACAGACCGTGGTCCAGAGGCCCCAGCAGAACGTCACGTTGTCACTAAAGAAGTCAAAACAGTCTACGTTCCTCCTGAGAAGCATATCTCAGCTCCTGAAAAGCAGGAAGTTCACATATCAAAAGAGGTTAGACTCCTTTTTCCCATCACATTCTTTTCCAGAAACTATGTCCCAGTGAAATCTGTTTCAGTTTAAAGAACAGCATCACTTTCAAGCTTTCAACAACTTTTTTTTGTAACTTTGTGCAGATAAAAAGAACAACAGAACTTGAGAAAACCATTCATGTTGAGCCGCCACGACCTCGCACAGCAAGTCCTCACTTCACGGTCTCCAGAGTTGCTGTTCCCAAACCAGATCATACGTATGAGGTAAGCTGAAATTGTATCCAAGAGGAGCAGCAGGCTCATTTTCAATAGCCAGTAGGTCACCCATTCAATTTGGCTTTTCCTTCCTCCCTCCAGTGTGGTGCTTCCCCAGAAGGAAGAGTTGTATGCTCTTTGCAGTTATTTTTCTTGACTTGTTTGACTGATAAAGAACACTGCTGTAAACAAAAAAATTAATTGCTAAAATACAATTTGTTGTTACTATTTCTCAGTTAAATAATCTTATAAAGTGTTTGAGGAGGCAACTTCAGTATTTAATGACATTAAGTAGTCAATGTAGTGAAAGACTTAATATAGCGAAATTGTAGATATTTGTCATGCAAATTATGTTTTTTTAAAGAGCAGAAGTATCCCTCTAATCTTATTATGTGCATCAGTTAACTCACACACTGCTTTTTTTTTTCTTCCATGCTAATTAATACATGCTAAGCTAATTTTTTAAATAGAAAAAATCCAGACTGCATAATATGATACCATCCATTTTGTTATTCTTCCATTCTTCTGTTGGACTTCTTAATATAATATTAAAATTTTCCAGTTAATTAATTTTCTCATTCAAACATACTTTTTCTCTTCATCTGGAATTTAAAATTATTTTCCCCTAAATATAATCAAACACTGTTATCAATATTTTTATTAAATAATTTTGTATTTTTAAAAAGTTATTCCACCTATAATAAGATTTTGAAATTTCTTCAGTTATCTTAATCACTGGAAGTTATAGAATTAGTAATATTCTTTATTGCAGTTTTAGACTGATTAAATGGAAACCTAAGGTTTCAAGTGAAGACATGAAGAGAACATTTCTTGTGCTGCACTTAAGAGCTTCTTGATCTTTTAAAGATCAAATTCTAAAGTGAAAAGGAAAATATTTAAACGTTAGACAGAAAAAAAAAACAAACATAGGGACATTATATCTCCAATATTCTAATACTGAAACCTAAAGCTACTGCTCTTTTTTACATATAACTTTTGCAGAGCCAAAACCAAGCAATTAAGGAAGCAACTGCTGCATATGCAATCTGCTCAAGAAATGCACTCTCTCTCCTTTGAAAGTAAGACGACATAAAAGCTGTAACTGTTTTTCTTCTCTTCCCTAGGTTTCAATAGCTGGATCTGCCATGGCTACTCTGGAGAAAGAATTATCAGCTACTTCTGCTGCACAAAAGATCACCAAGCCTGTGAAACCACCTCAGCTAAAGCCTCATGAAGTCAGGATGAAAGCAGAGCCAGTTGCCCCTCCACAGTTTCCCTTTGCAGAGGCTGCTGAGACGTATAAGAGTCACTATGATGTTGAGACTAAAAAGGAGACAAGCATTAAAAGTGAAGCAGTGAGGACAGAACACCTGATGCTGCATAAAGAAGGTGAAGCAAAGGTATGTTTTTAAGCAAATTTCTGTCACTTTAACTGACTTTCATCTTAAAAATATGGAATAGCCTCACTTTTTTTGCTGTCTTATCACAATTTTTCACTTCTAAGGTATTCTGCTGCCTTTTATTTTTAATTTTCTTTACACAAATCCTTGTAAGGATCTTATTTTTACTTATGAAATGCAAAGAGTTCACATTACCTGATTTATTTTCTTATTTAAATTATGCTGACTGTGTCCTTGACTTTGCTCATTATTGTCCTCTAAACAACCTAGGTGACAGAAACTGCCAGAGTTCCTGTACCTGCAGAAATCCCTGCTACTCCACCCACCTTAGTCTCAGTAAGTAATTTTTATGTAGTGTAGGGGAGTTACACTAGATTTTCACCCATTCTGTTTTCTAATTTTTATTGCTTAATACTTAACCATTAAAAATTGGCTTTATTTGATGTTTTTAACTCTGTATTAGATTTACTCAGCCATACAACTTATGTCTGATACAAAGCCTTCTTGATGTCTTTTATGGTAGTGATTCTTCACATTTATGTTGCATAGCAGATTGATCTACCTGCATAAACGTGAACCTACCTTTTCTTTTTGTTAATAACAGCTATATTCAGAGACCCTAAAAGCCGGTTTCAAATACTTCCCTTTGAAAAATGCCTTTTTTTTTTCCCCTGCATACATTGCTTCACAGAACAGTTTTGAACTAGATGTTAGATTTTCCATTCAAATAGGTTTTAGATATTTAAGAATCTGTTTAGTATTGAAAATATACACTGACTATGACACTTATTTTTTGTCATACAGGGCCTCAAAAATAAGACTGTGACTGAAGGTGAGTCTGTCACTCTGGAGTGCCAAATATCTGGTCATCCTCAGCCTACAGTGACATGGTACAGGGAAGACTACAAAATTGAGAGCTCAATGGACTTCCAGATCACTTTCACAGCTGGACTTGCTCGCCTGGTGATTCGTGAAGCCTTTGCAGAGGACAGCGGAAGATTTACCTGCACTGCTACCAATAAGGCTGGCAGTGTCAGCACTTCTTGCCACTTACATGTGAAAGGTGAGTATATTCATAGAATCATAGAATTGTTAAAGTTAGGAAGGACCTTTAAAAGCATTGATTTCAACCATTAACACAAAACTGCCAAGTCTACTGTGTCCCTTGGTGCCATATCTACATGTCTTTTGAATTTCTCTACGGTGGAGAAGATAAATTTAAAATTCAGCCCCAGATGATTCTTGGGCAACCTGTTCCAATGCTCGATAACCCTAGATAGCCTTTTTGGTGAAAGGTTTCCTAATATTCAAACTAAACCTCCCTTGGTGCAACTCATGGACTGTCCCTCTTGTCACTGTAGGAAGTTAATAATTTTGTTAACTGTTTATTACTTGTAATGTATCTTGGACATTTAAAAGATATGGCTTGAGTTTTGTTTATAACCTGTTTATTAGGTAAAAGGGCTGTAAGAATATGAGGAAAAGGCCCATAATAGGCCAATAATAGGAGACTCTTAACTTGATCCCTCAGTGGAATTACCTAGCCCTCTGAGCCAACTAACTACATATTCTTTTTATGTCAACTAAATTCATTGCTTAAGGCCTATTAAGATTTTTAAAATCCGATGTCAAAATTTCCTTTTAGTTACTGAAGAAATTGAGACTCGAGAGACTATTTCTGAGAAGACTGTTACAGAAGAGAAACGGTAAAGTTACTTTTCTAAACAGGCTGCTCCTACTGCAGTCATTACATTCCTGCATTTTGTTTTATGGGATCTTCAGACAGCTCACTTACCTGCACTGAAATCTTATTTCAGCTATGTGGAGACAAAAGACATTGTAATGGAAGATGTCTCTGCTGCAGCAGAGGAAGTATCGGGAGAACCCATACCTCCTTTCTTCATAAGAAAACCAATGGTGCATAAATTAGTTGAAGGTGGGAGCATTATTTTTGAATGCCAAGTAGGGGGCAACCCAAAGCCACATGTCTACTGGAAAAAAGGCGGAGTTCCTCTAACGACTGGCTACAGGTACATTGAAAACAATGCCCAAAATCCATCTAAACATATTTTATGCATATATAATCGGCAATGTCATAAACTCACTTGTGCTGAGTCAAATAATATCCTGATTTCTGTGAAATAAATTATTTTTTAATATAAAACTTATAGGCTCCTGTCTTAATGTGTGACTTTGAAAGGTTGTTAAGTTTTAAAATATAAATATTCAGAAGACTATAAAATTACATACTTAAACATTATAAACAAATCAGGAAGAAGTTTTGTATTTGTTCTATTCTGTCTGTGCAATGTTTGCATTCTCTCTGTGTAAGTGTTGTCTGTAGAAAGCATTACATTTTCCAGCTGAGAAAAAATATTACATTTGTAGCATTCTTGAAATGATCATGCTACGATGACCCATACTAGGACAAACTGTGTGCACACAAAATATACCATTATATTGTATCTGATAACTAGAACTCTGATATTTCAGTACTGGTCTTTGGATCCTATTTATTTAGTGACATCAAAAAGAAAGCTGACCAGTACTCTAGTATCAGCAGAGTTATTTTTCATATGATGCTCATTCATTCAGTGAGAATCGCCTGCAAAATTTCTCTTTTTGTGCCTTGTATAACTTAGGAGTATGGATAACTGTAACTAAAAGCATATTAACTAAAGAGTCTGTCCAGAATTACAGAGACTTTTTACTTTTATGTTTTCTACAGATACAAAGTGAGTTACAAAAAAGAAACCGGGGAATGCAAACTTGAAATTTCCATGACTTTTGCCGACGATGCCGGAGAATACACTATTGTTGTTCGTAATAATCTTGGAGAAGCTTCTGCAACGGTCTCCTTATTAGAAGAAGGTACATATTAGACTGAGGAAATGGGAACAATATTTCTAAAAATTAACTCCAAAATAGGAAAAAAACATTTTAAATTGTGCTGCAAATTCTTGTGCAGTTTAGTTTATTCAGTTCAAGAAACATAAAGGGAGGTCTAGTGGCTCTATTTCTGCAAGAGAATATCTGACATCAGGCTCTTGAAGGACTTTATTCTTTGCTAGAATGTGTAGCTACAGGAACCTTCCTATGTTGACATGCCATGTTCATGACAAGATAAGACATTCAGAGAGGGATGTGGGAAAAGAAGTTTAATCAATTAATAAGTTGTTATCTTAAAGGAAAAGATGCTAGTTTAATTTTTTATTTGTCCCGTAAAAAGTACAAAAATTTTCAGGCGATAGAGTCATGGTGAAGAAATTGTAAAATATTCTATGCAGATGATTCCACTTTGAAAATTAGGACACCTAAATACTACAGGAAGACTTCTACCTGTTTATAGAGCTCATCTTAATACATAAGTCTTTGCATTTTGTTACTGTTTGTATTTATTGGCTAAGCAGATAGAAAATATGCTTGAATCATCAAAACCAGTAAAATAAGTTTGTTCTTGTTTTCTCCATTCAATCCAGTGAAAAACAAAACATTTACCAAAATTAATCTGTTCTCAATTCTTAGCTGATTACGAAGCCTACATAAAATCGCAACAAGAAATGTACCAAACTCAAATGACTGCATACGTACAGGAACCTAAAGTGGCTGAGGTAGCCCCACCCATTTCCTATGGTGACTATGAAAAAGAGTATGAGAAAGAACAAGCTCTAATCAGGAAGAAAATGGCAAAAGATACAGTGATGGTCAGAACTTTTGTAGAAGATGAGGTATGTCTACCCCTCCATACTAATGTTGAGTACCAACATTTTACCATATAAATAATTTATTTGCAAGGTCATTATTTGACATGCTAAATTAATGGTCTTGCTTTTCTCTATAGGAATTCCATATTTCTTCTTTTGAAGAAAGACTTATCAAGGAAATTGAACTCAGAATTATTAAGACTACCTTACATGAACTTCTCGAAGAAGATGGAGAGGAGATGATGGTTGATATTTCTGAATCTGAAGCTGTAGAAGCAGGATTCGATTTAAGATTAAAGAATTACAGAACCTTTGAAGGGACAGGAGTTACCTTCCATTGCAAGACATCAGGATATCCATTGCCAAAGGTACCTCAAATCTGTATATTTATTTGTTTTTGTAAATCAATCTGATGCTCTACTTGAAAAAAAATCCCTTAACATATCATTGTCAGACATTCTACATTCTGTACAGGAAACTCTCAAAAGAAATCCAGTCTTCTGGTTTGATATCAAGCTGAATTTTCCTTTTGTCTCTTAATAGAATAGAGTTAGGTTGCTTGGTCAGTTCAGAGGGAGGTTGGATTTACCAACTGAGTTGGTCTTGATTCTGAGTATCTCTGAGATAGCCTAGACCAGTGGGGAACACAGTAGCAGTCTAGTCAGAGTAGAGGTTACTTTGCTCTACATCAAAATTGGTTTTATTTCTGTTTCTAGCTCCAAAACTTGTATTTCAGGTTGCTATGTAAACATCTTACACTAGTCTCACCCATTTCAAGTAAAAATGTTGATGTTTAACACATATATGTGGCTGCAGTGTTTTTCAGCTGAAAAACAGCAAATTGGAATGTTTTGTATGTATGAGTCATTACTGGATCTTTGCCTTTTGAAGAGCTCACATGGCAGTCTACCTTTTCTTTCCATGCAGGTGGCATGGTACAAGGATGGCAAACGTATAAGACATGGAGAGCGCTACCACATGGAACTTCTGCAAGATGGCAGCGCCACTCTGCGTTTACCTGTTGTTTTACCTGAAGATGAAGGAATTTATACTGTCTTTGCCAGTAATATGAAAGGAAATGCCATTTGCTCAGCAAAACTCTATGTTGAGCCAGTTGCACCCACAGCAACTCCAGGTTATATGCCAGGACCCGAAGTAATGAGAAGATATAGGTAGGTACACAATAATATAATTTTACAAGCCTTCAATCTGCTGTGATAGTCCAAAAGTTCATTACATAGCAGTTAAATAAGCTTAAGTCATTGGAGTTTGCGTACCTCTAGAAAAGTTCTAAATGCTGTTTTCATGACCCACATAGGTTTATGTGCCAACTTTTTGTCTGGTTTTCCCTTTTAATGAGCAATACAGTTCCCAGAGTACAATCATTCATATGCATTTCCAGCCACAGTATCAAATTTACAAGCTCAATAACCATACTTATTTGTTAAAGTACTCACACTTTGAAAAAATATCTTCTGCACTTGGAGTTTCAGTCTGGTGTGCAAGTATTTTTTCCTGGCCTTGAAACAGCTGTATTTCTATGACAGCAAAATTAAACATTGCCATGTCCTGTGTTCAGTCTCCATACACATACACACCCGTGCCCAAATGTACACAGGTGTACTATCCAAAAGCCAAAAATTTCCTTGGCCATAGTGTATCCTAACCCTACTCATCATCTCTACAAACTCCTGTCGAAAATGTAAGGAAAATTGACTACATATAATTTTATTTTTTTTCCAATTTCTCACATAGATAAATTGGCCAAACTCTTTAAAGTAAATTATGAGAAAGACAAAGGTTGAAATCTGTTCATCATGTCTGTCCACTGCTATATGACATTGCCATCTGTCTTACCTTTTCCTTCCAGGTCCATCTCTCCACGATCTCCAAGCCGGTCTCCCGCCCGCAGTTCTCCTTCTCGTTCTCCTGGCCGGAGATTAGAAGACACTGATGAAGGCCAACTAGAGAGACTATATAAGCCAGTTTTTGTGCTGAAACCGACATCATTCAAATGTTCACAGGGGCAGACAGCAAGATTTGACTTAAAAGTTGTTGGCAGACCTATGCCAGAGACATACTGGTTCCATAATGGTACATCAGCCTCATTTTCATCAACAAATAATCTTTGAAAAAGTCTTTTATATCTCATTGAGACTGTTTTGATTGCAACTGTTTTGATTGCAACTTTTTTCTTTTCATGTGTACCTGCAGGTCAACAAGTGATTAATGACTACACTCATAAAATAGTGATTAAAGAAGATGGCACCCAGTCATTGATCATTGTTCCTGCAATGCCTGAAGACTCTGGAGAATGGGCTGTCATTGCTCAGAACAGAGCAGGCAAAGCTTCAGTCTCAATGACACTGACTGTAGAAGGTATCTTCTATATTTTCTATTATATTACATATATCAGGTTATTTTTAGCAGTCTGATGAGTATTTATTGTTTAAAACCACGCTGTGTCATTTTCTCATATGCTCACTTACATTTCCTCTTTCAGCCAAGGAAGACCTAGTCAGACCACACTTTGTGGAAAGGTTGAGAAATGTCAGCGTGAAGGAGGGCTCTAGACTGGAAATGGCAGTGAAAGCCACTGGTAACCCTAATCCTGACATTGTATGGCTCAAGAACAGTGATATCATTGTGCCTCACAAATATCCCAAAATAAAGTAAGGATTATTATTATTATTATTANTCCTGCACAATGCTTCCTTATACTTCCACAGTAGGGAATCACTAGGGGCTTTTGCAGATAAGGATTACGGATATGAAATAGTTTGTAGTATTTGCTACATTTTTATCTAGCCTATATTTTCATATAGTTTCTATTCTGCAAAGACATCACAGAGATTTAGTGAACTTTTCTCTGTCTCTGATTTTGAAGACCTCTGCAGGCAAAACTGCCACAGAATTTTAGACTAGTTTTTATTATTCTTCTCTCCTTGATTCTTAGGCACTGCACTCCCAAACATTAATAAACATAAACAAAACATGTATTATCTCCAGAGATTTCCCTTTGGAAGCTTTGAACTAATTTGGAAGAAGAGCAAAAATGAATGACAAAGAAGGGAAAAATAGTTAATTTTTTTTTCCTTATTTCAGGATTGAGGGAACCAAAGGGGCAGCTGCCCTTAAAATTGAATCTACTGCCAGGCAAGATGCTGCATGGTATACTGCTACAGCTATCAATAAAGCTGGGCGGGACACCACCCGCTGCAAAGTAAATGTTGAAGTTGAACACACAGAACCTGAACCAGAAAGGAAATTAATAATTCCAAAAGGAACTTACAAAGCCAAGGAGATTGCAGCACCCGAGTTAGAACCTCTCCATCTGCGTTATGGTCAGGAGCAATGGGAGGAAGGAGATCTCTATGACAAAGAAAAGCAACAGAAACCATTTTTTAAGAAGAAGCTCACATCTTTAAGGCTCAAACAATTTGGACCAGCACACTTTGAATGCAGGCTTACACCAATTGGTGACCCAACCATGGTTGTGGAGTGGTTGCATGATGGCAAACCCCTGGAAGCAGCTAACAGACTCCGCATGATCAATGAGTTTGGGTACTGTAGCCTGGACTATGGGGTAGCCTATTCCAGAGACAGTGGAGTGATTACTTGCAGAGCAACTAACAAATATGGTACGGACCACACATCTGCCACTCTGATCGTGAAGGATGAGAAAAGTCTTGTGGAAGAATCTCAGTTGCCAGAAGGCAAAAGGGGGCTCCAGAGAATTGAAGAGTTAGAAAGAATGGCCCATGAGGGTGCTCTACCTGCTGTTGCATTGGACCAAAAGGAAAAACAAAAACCAGAAATCGTTTTGGTTCCTGAACCTGCAAGAGTCCTTGAAGGTGAAACAGCACGATTCCGCTGCCGTGTGACTGGCTATCCTATACCCAAGGTCAACTGGTACCTCAATGGACAGCTCATCCGTAAAAGCAAAAGGTTTAGACTCCGTTATGATGGAATCCACTACCTGGATATTGTGGACTGCAAATCATATGACACAGGAGAGGTGAGAGTCACTGCAGAGAATCCAGAAGGCTTTATTGAACATAAGGTGAAACTTGAGATCCAGCAGAGGGAAGACTTCAGATCTGTTCTTCGTCGCGCTCCTGAACCCAAACACGAGCCTGTAGTTACAGAACCTGGGAAACTTCTCTTTGAGGTGCAGAAGGTAGACAAACCTTCAGAGGCAACAACCAAAGAAGTGGTGAAGCTGAAAAGGGCTGAAAGAATCACTCACGAAAAGCTTTCAGAAGAATCTGAAGAGCTGCGTAGTAAATTCAAGCGCAGAACAGAAGAGGGCTACTATGAAGCCATTACAGCTGTGGAACTTAAATCTCGCAAAAAAGATGAATCATATGAAGAAATGTTAAAAAAGACTAAAGAAGAACTTCTTCACTGGACCAAAGAGATCCCCGAGGAAGAGAAGAAAGCACTTCCTCCTGAAGGCAAAATCACCATTCCAACATTCAAACCAGAGAAGGTGGAGCTTAGTCCAAGCATGGAGGCTCCCAAGATACTTGAACGAATTCAAAGCCAGACTGTAGCCCAAGGAACAGACGTACACTTCCGCGTGAGAGTGGTGGGAAAACCTGATCCTGAATGCCAGTGGTTCAAAAATGGTGTTCAAATTGAAAGGACTGATCGTGTGTACTGGTACTGGCCTGAAGATAATGTTTGTGAATTAGTTATCAGAGATGTGACTTCTGATGATTCTGCCAGCATCATGGTGAAAGCAGTCAACATAGCTGGTGAAACTTCTAGCCATGCTTTCCTGTTAGTACAAGGTAATTTCAATTCTTTTCTCATCCTATTGCTCATCCTAGCGTTTTAAGACTTTTTGGTTAACGTACTGTTGATTGTTATATATTTTTTGCAGCCAAGCAGTTAATCAGCTTCACCCAGAAGTTACAAGATGTTGTTGCTAAAGCAAGAGACTCCATGGCAACATTTGAATGTGAAACATCAGAACCCTTTGTCAAAGTGAAATGGTTTAAGGATGGAATTGAGATTCATTCTGGAGACAAGTACAGGATGCACTCAGACAGAAAGGCTCACTTCCTTTCTGTATTAACAATTGATATGTCTGATGCTGATGACTACAGCTGTGTTCTGGTTGAAGATGAATCTGTAAAAACTACTGCAAAGCTTACTGTTGAAGGTAAGAAACATACAGCCCAGTACCATGCCATACTGTTAAAGTGAAATCAGCTTCAGAAAGAAATTAAATTATTTAAACAGGTGTCTAACACCCTAAGAAATTTTAAACTGCTTTCATTCTTTTGGAATCCAGTATGAAATTTATGAAGATATATTTATATATATTTATGTAAAATGGTAACACTAGATATATATATGTGTGTGTGTGTGTTCCCTTAGGCTCATTTAATAACCATTTTTTTCTTCAGAAGTATCTAATCAAGGTTATTCACAAATGTAATTATTTGCCTTTAGGTGCTGCAGTTGAGTTTATTAAAGAACTTGAGGATGTGGAAGTGCCAGAATCCTTCTCAGGTGAACTTGAATGTGAGGTTTTCCCGGAAGATGTAGAGGGAAAATGGTATCACGGTGATGTTGAGCTCACTTCTAGTCTGAAATATGTGATTGCATCCCGCCGTGGTCGCCAGATCCTCACTATTAAAGATGTTAATAAAGATGATCAAGGAGAGTACAGTTATGTTGTTGATGGAAAAAGGACTCAATGCAAACTGAAGATGAAGCGTAAGCATTTCTTATATTGTCTATATACTATAGAATTTCTATATTATAGCATGTACTATAGCTATATCATTGTATCTTATAATGCTTTAATGTTCAATATTCTGCCTCTTATAAGTATTAATTACCTTCATTTAATTCCACAGCTCGTCCTATGGCAATTCTTCAAGGACTTACTGATCAAAAAGTCTGTGAGGGAGATATCGTGCAACTTGAAGTCAAAGTCTCCCTAGAAAATGCAGAAGGTGTCTGGATGAAAGATGGCCAAGAAATTCAATCAAGTGACCGTATTCATATTGTGTTAGATAAACAATCACATATGTTGCTCATAGAAGATGCCACAAAGGAAGATAGTGGAACTTACTCTTTTAGTGTTCCTGATCTTGAACTCTCAACCACTGGACAGATCACAGTGTACAGTAAGTCACAATGATGATTTTGAAGGTGTGTTTGATTTTTGACTCCTTTGGGATTACTTTTTAAAGGCATAGTTTTTCTCATGATGAATATTTTTGTAACTTGGCAGGTGTGGAAATAGTGGTGCCTCTAAAAGATGTTCATGTAATTGAAGGAACAAAAGCCATCCTTGAATGCAAAGTTTCAGCACCTGATGTGTCCTCCTCAAAATGGTACCTAAATGATAATCAAATAAAGCCTGATGAACGTGTGCAAGCTGTATGTAAAGGCACGAAACAGAGGCTAGTGCTCACCAGAACCCATGCATCAGATGCAGGACGCTATAAGCTAATGGTTGGCAAAGTGGAAACAAGCTGCAATGTCACAGTTGAAGGTTGGTGTCTTTTAAGATGCACAGTTCTTTCTGACATAATTTCTTTAAAATAAAAATCTAGTTCAAACAACTAATAAATTTATATTTTATTCTTTTTATAGAAATTGAGATTATTAGAGGTCTTCATGACATCACCTGCACTGAAACACAGAACGTGTCCTTTGAGGTCGAGCTCTCCCATTCAGGGATTGATGTAATTTGGCATTTCAAAGGCCAACCCATTAAGGCTGGTCCTAAATATAAAATTGAAGCACATGGCAAAATATATAAATTGACAGTGGTGAAGATGATGAAAGATGATGAAGGAGAATATGTATTTTATGCTGGAGAGAAGAAAACATCTGGGAAGCTTATAGTAGCAGGTTAGTAGGGTTAAAGTCCAAGGTTTTTACTTTACTGTGATTTAGAAAGTACCCAATGGACTTGTAGCAATTGTGCTGTTCCAGTAGGAATTTGTCTTAAATTTATCCTTTTTTCTTATGTTCTCCTTGCCTTTACCCTTATCTTTTGTGATTAGTATAATTTGAATTCTCTAATCTTTTAAGTGTTAATATATTTTGCTAGATCAGAACCACACTATGAAATGCTGTATTATGATTTTGATGTAATTAATGTAAAAAAGAGGGTGTTTTATCCTGTGTGTTCTCAGTATACATGTGCTGATGATAAAGTAAAGGAGAATAACTAGGATAGAAATAAGAAACATGTTTTTGTAATGGTCAGGGCATATTCTATTCCTGGTTTCTCACAGGGCTCAGAGTGACTATGGGCATGCTGCAAATTAGGGCAAAGAATTCCAGCATGTAATTTCGTTTCTGTATGGGGGAAAGCTGAACAGAAACACAACACAAGAAAATGTTTTTTCTCCCCAACAGGCGGTGCCATTTCAAAGCCTCTCAGTGACCTGACTGTGGCCGAGTCCCAGACAGCTGTTTTTGAGTGTGAGGTGGCCAATCCTGAATCAGAGGGCCAGTGGCTGCAAAATGGTCGAGCATTAGCTACGACAGATCAGTACCGTGCTGAATCTGATGGTGTCAAGAGGAGGCTGGTTATCCCTGCGACCAAACTGGAGGACATGGGTGAATACAGCTACGAAATAGCAAGCTCAAAGACATCTGCCAAACTGAAGGTCGAAGGTCAGTATTTTTCATAACTAACTGACGTCTTTGAGACTTATTCCAGCATCACTCACTATGTCTTGGACCAGGCCTTAAGACAGAAGCAAAATACAATAAATCAAATAATAAACCCCAAACAAACAAATCTCCAAGCCTATCCAACAACAAGAAGTAAACAAAAAACCCCCGACCAATAAAATAGACAATTAAAACACCAAAAACCCCAGAAAATAAACATTTTTTGTGGATGCTATGAGCAGAGCTTCCTTGCTGTGTTCCCAGCACACTAATTTGCTGGAAACTGTATAAATTACCATTTGCATAAAATGAAACACTGTTATTCAGTTTTATAAAAATTTTTATGTTTACCATAAGCTTTAGTTTTGATCTGTTTTGTCAAGTATTTTTTTCTATTTTCTTCCTTATTTTTTCCTAGCTGTCAAGATAAAGAAAACACTAAAGAACTTGACTGTAACAGAATCACAGGAGGCAGTTTTCAGTGTAGAACTGACCCACCCTGATGTGAAAGGAGCTCTATGGATTAAAAATGGTGTCGAACTTGAATCAAGTGACAAATATGAAATTACAGTGAAAGGAACTGTTCACACACTGAGAATCAAACACTGTGTTGTCACTGATGAGTCTGTTTACAGCTTTAAGCTTGGTAAAATAGGAGCAAATGCCAGACTTCATGTGGAAAGTAAGCCATTCTAGTTTGAATATTTGCTGCAATGTGTGTTTTGAAATTCAAATCATACACAGTGCTGAAATATTGCTAACTTTTTTCCCCAAGCTGTCAAGATCATCAAAAAGCCAAAGGATGTGACTGCTTTGGAAAATGCTGTTGTCTCATTTGAACTGAGTGTTTCCCATGATACTGTACCAGTCCGGTGGTTCCATAAAAATATTGAGCTTAAACAAAGTGATAAATACAAGATGATCTCTCAAAGGAAAGTTCACAAGCTTATGCTGCATAACATATCTCCTGATGATGCTGGGGAATACACAGCTCTTGTTGGGCAAATTGAGTGCAAAGCAAAACTGTTTGTGGAAAGTAAGTATTGTAAGAAAGTAGTTAAATGAATTGTTACACCAACACTGAGCAACTTGACCTGATACCTCATAACCTGTTACCCTTGGTTTTTTGCAGTCTTCCAAACTTTTAGAAAATTCTCTCTTGTTTTTTTCCCTTCCTTTTAGGCATACACATCACAAAGACCATGAAAAATATTGAGATCCCTGAGACCAAAACTGCCTCTTTTGAATGTGAAGTTTCTCATTTCAATGTGCCTGCTGTCTGGTTGAAAAATGGTGTGGAGATTGAAATGAGTGAAAAGTTCAAAATAGTTGTTCAAGGGAAACTCCATCAGCTCAATATCATGAACACAAGCAGTGAAGATTCTGCAGAATACACATTTGTCTGTGGAAATGATAGAGTCAGTGCAACCCTGACTGTAAAACGTAAGTAAAAATTAAATTAACAAGAATATTTTACAGTTACCAGTAATAAGTTTGTGTTAAGATATGAATTTAATAAAATGATGACAAAACCAGCAGAATGTAGAGGTGTTTTTTAATAAATTGGAATAGCCTCAATAGCATTCTTTAAAGAGACTTAGAAGCAGTGAACTTGAAAGATCCGTGTTCTTCTCTTTAGGCCCACATGCCTAAATGCCAGGTCACCTTAGGAGACTGAATTGCGATTCCTATGTCATTCAGTAGCTGTGGGACAATTAATTGTAATAGTGATTCTGAACACAAAATGTACCTTTTAATATTTCCAAAATTGTCTTAAAGAAGTTGAAGCATCTTTAATGTGGTTATGCATTTAAAATAAACTAAAACAGAATGGAAAAAAGAAAATCATGTCCATTCCTTTCCTTTTAGCCATCCTAATTACCTCCATGCTAGAAGACATCAATGCTGAAGAGAAAGATACAATAACATTTGAAGTTACTGTTAATTATGAAGGCATCTCATATAAATGGCTAAAGAATGGTGTAGAAATAAAATCGACTGATAAATGCCAGATACGAACAAAGAAGCTTACACACTCCCTCTCCATAAGGAATGTCCATTTTGGTGATGCAGCAGAATATACTTTTGTTGCTGGAAATGCAGCTACATCAGCCACTTTATATGTGGAAGGTATTTGCTCTCTTTGTATGTTTAGTGATTTCTAGTGGCTTAAATAACATCACAGCACTCATTCTACTTTTTTCTGCCCTAGCTCGTCACATTGAGTTTAGGAAGCACATTAAAGACATCAAAGTGGTGGAGAAGAAGAGGGCTATTTTTGAATGTGAAGTTTCAGAACCTGACATTCAGGTCCAGTGGATGAAGGATGGACAAGAACTCCAGATTGGTGATAGGTAAATTTTTGCTTCTACACCACAACTTCTGGTGTGTGTTTTCCCCCAGGAAATATCTAGCTCACTTTCCTTTCTTATGCACTCAGGATGAAAATTCAGAGAGAGAAATATGTCCATCGTCTCATCATTGCTTCCACAAGGATGTCTGATGCTGGTCAGTACACTGTAGTAGCAGGTGGAAACACATCCAGTGCCAATTTGATAGTGGAAGGTCGTGACATTCGTATCAGAAGTGCCCATAAAGATATTCAGGTAAGGATACAGATGAATAAATATTTCATAGCTTTGTCACTCAAAGAATAATGCAAGGGAAGAGCAACAATATCTAACCAGCAAGAGTCATAGCACAAAAATCTGTAATCATAAAGTCAGAAACGTCACCTAGGAAACTGGAAAGTGAGACCAGAGGAAACACCAATATTACTTCTATTATTTATTCTATTTTTTTAAAGGTAATTGAGAGACAAAGAGCTGAAATTGAATTTGAAGTCAATGAAGATGACGTTGAACCACAGTGGTACAAGGATGGTATCGAGATCAACTTCCAATATGAAGAAAGATACAAGTATGTGGTGGAAAGGAGAGTTCATCGAATGAGCATCTTTGAAACCACTTACTCCGACGCTGGGGAATATACTTTTGTTGCAGGACGGAATAGGAGTTCTATTATGCTTTATGTGAATGGTATGTAGCCCCCTAATCAATGTTTTGACTGTATTTATTACCCAGCAGCTTTCTGATTTTTATATGACTTCTCTGGAATTCTAACTCTTGAAAGAAAAAAAATTTAAAGAGATCATTTGGAACACTACCAAATTCTATGTGTACATAGATGTTTCCTGCCCTACTGAAGTAGCTGGCTAGTGGATGAAAATACTATAGCATTTACTTAGACCAGAAAATTCTGGAGTCTAAATAAAACTACTTTGTTCATAAGGACAGATATGCCTTTCCAGAGTGATCAGCCTAACAATTCTTGGACACATTTTGCCAGAAACACTTACACCAACACAGCTAATTATGTTAAGGCACTTGCTGCTACATCATTCCCCCTGTATAAAGGAAAAGAGCAAATTTTCATGGACACAAAATATTAGGAATAATGAGGAGATTTGTTTTGTTTATTTAATTCTTTGCAAATAGTTTTCAATTACTAATAATATCAATAATGAGATTTCTCTCTTTCCTTCTTTTTCCTATCTCTCTCTCTGCCACCTTGCTTCCCCTCAATTTTCAGCTCCAGAGCCACCCCAGATTATTCGGGAGCTAGAGCCAACTACTGTGGAGTCTGGCAAACCTGCCCGCTTTTGTGCTATTGTATCAGGAAAACCCCAGCCCAAAATTTCATGGTACAAAGATGATCAACAGCTTTCTCCAGGCTTCAAGTGCAAATTTCTTCATGATGCACAAGAATATACTCTATTGCTGATTGAAACTTTCCCTGAAGATGAAGCAGTGTACACCTGTGAAGCAAAAAATGACTATGGAGTAGCTACAACTTCAGCTTCACTTTCAGTCGAAAGTGAGTTTCCCATGCTCATAATAATGTTTGCAAAACAATGTTTTCATTCTTCGCCTTTAAAAATCACTTCTTTCTCTTTTTCTTTAGTCCCAGAAGTTGTCTCTCCTGAGCTAGAAATGCCAGTGTATCCACCTGCTGTCATAATACCACTACGTGACACTGTTACATCTGAGGGACGTTCTGCTTGCTTTCAGTGCAGAGTTACTGGAACAGGTGGGTTTAATGACATCCTATCAATCTCTCCAAATTTTTCATCTTGAACTCAGAAACTATTCATCAATATGAATTGCTTCCCCTAGAAGTACAGATACTTGATTCACACACGAAGCCAAGTTTCTGACAAGTTTCAGTTAAGCATGTCAAAGATGGCATCCAGCATGGAAGTTTTAAACTGTCAAACATATTAAGTGTTTCTAAAAAGATCTATTTCTCATAATTTATCTTTGGGAACTTCTCAGCATTTTAAATGCTAACTGATGTTGGAAAGCTTTGTCAGTGAGTGAAATGTAGAGTTTAATGGGAGAAAAGCAGTACTGTGTCAAATGAATATAAAAAAAATTCTGAAGACACGCACTACCATGTCCTTAACTACACTAACTGACTGAAACTGTGATTCAACCTTTCTCCTAATATTTCTAAGTATCATTCTGTGAGCACTTCTGTGTTTACCTTCTTTTTCTTAGCATAAAAAGTTTTTGCTAATTGTCCTTTTAAGTGTAGATTTTACTTAAACAAGTTTTTTTTATTTAGATATTTAAAATGTCACTCTGCAATTAAAATATCTTTTTCATTAATACACAGTGAAATAAAGCTACTTTTCTTCACTTAGCAAATGGCCTTGAGTATGACTACTAATAAAATATTCACATAGTAAACTGCAGAGTAAGATTCATTCACAACCCAAAGAATTTAAAATTATTCAAGATAAACAGAACTCCAAATTTAAAATAATCTTGAATGACAGTTCAATAAAAATTAATGTAAATTGGTTATACACATATACATGCAAACATATATAATTTGAATTACCATCCCTTGAAATAAAACTCCAGTTGTTTGGTATTTAAAAAAAAACAAAACCCAACTTTACAATAAATCTCATTCTGCTTTAGAAGAGCTGCTAAAACACAGAAAATATATGTTGGAAATTCTGGCCCACTCTTTTGCAATGCATGCAAATGTAACTTTTTTTTAATAAACTGTATGTGAATGTGGAAGCTGCATTTACAGCATAGAATATAAGGATCTTTTTAGGTCACCCATCATAGAATCATTTAAGTGGGAAAAAAACCTCAAAAATCATCAGGTCCAACTGCTAACCCAGAACTACCAAGTCCAGAAATAAACCGTGTCCCTAATTGCCACATCTACATGGCTTTTAAACCATGTCTGCTTTAAATCAAAGTCGGCTTCAGTTCTCTCCAAAGTCTACAGGAATCTATAAAAGTAATATAACATTTTATATAGGAATATATAAATCTTTCTTGAGAAATATGACAAGTAATATTTGCAAACAAAAAGAGGGAAGGTACTGTGCTTAGCAGAAGAATGTTCTGTTTTAATTTCTCAATCTGACTAGCTCAAGCTAGATATTTTATAACCTGTTTAGTCATGCAACTAGCAAAATCACATTTTAAAAAAGATATTTCCTCTGTTAGTGTAAAAATTTAAAAATATTTTGGTACTACTAAAATCAGAGTTAAGGAAGAATGATTTTTACTCAATAAAATATCAGCACCGGAATCAGTTTTCCCATACAAATACTTCCAGTGCACAAATCAAAACCTAAAGCAACAAGCATATCACTTTCCACTCATCATACTATACAAGAACAAGGCATATTTAAATCTAGTTTAAGATTTTTGAAAGATGTAAACACAAAAGTAGTGTTTACTTGCTAATATAATACCATAACTTACATCTTTTTTCCTTTCTTTTGCCTGAGCAGATCTGAAAGTGTCTTGGTACAGCAAAGAGAAGGAGATCAAGCCATCACGGTTTTTCAGAATGACTCAATTTGAAGACACTTACCAGCTGGAGATTGCTGAAGCTTATCCAGAGGATGAAGGAATCTATACCTTTGTGGCCAGTAATTCTGTAGGCCAAGTGACCAGCACTGCCACCTTGAAGTTAGAAGGTACACTGTTGCCATTAAAGAAATTGTCTTGTTCAGGTCATGTTCCAATAATCATCTTAATATATGCTGATACTTATATGTGAGTTGTTGTCTGTCATGTTGTCTTTTAACTCAATTAATTGCCACCATTTACAATGTCCACAGCATACATTTATGTCTCCAAAATATATGTCCTGAACAGAAAAATGTATTTCAAGATTTTTTCATGTTCCATGCCCCCTTCTCATTTACTCCAGACTTAGAATCTGTCATGCACCAAAGATGGTAAAAACCTTCTTTTCTAATGGAAGTTTTTTGCTTACATATTCTTTGATTTGCCTTGTGAAGACAATCTAGTAGGAGTTTTTGTATAAAATAAATTACTTTGAAAGTTTTGAAAAACATCTCAAATAGAGGTATGTAACAGGTACTCAGGCAACTGAAAAGAAATACTTCACATTCATATGAACTGATGAAACATTGATCAAAGTTTTAGAGCAGAAATACTGTTTGGAAAATTTGCTGTTCTATATTGTCCTTGATATTATTTAACCATAAGTATTTTGTTTTCTTTTTGCAATAGATTTTGTAAATGATGAATGAAAATAATTCATGCTGTTAAGTTGGAAGTTAGAAAAAAATCTTGAATGAGAGAGAAAATTCATTGCAGTGTAGGGCAAGAAATTAAAAGTTGGCATGCTTCTTTTCAGGATTTAAAAATGTTGAAGAAGTTACATCAGAGTCCCCTTGGCATGTTTCTTCATCTGTTTCACTTAAGGAGGAATCTGTTGGCCAAAGGCCCACCTTTATCCAGCCTATTTCAAGCTGCAGGGTATGCAGCGGGGAATCAGTCAGATTTCAAGCTAGAGTCTCTGGCAGGCCCAAACCAAAAATCCAGTGGTTTCATAATCAACAACTCATGTTGCCAAAAAAAGACTTAGTTTTCCATTTTGATGAGTCTACAGGCACAGCTATACTGATAATAGTAGATGCATTCTTAGAGCATGCTGGCCAATACTCTTGCAAGGCAAGAAATAGTGCTGGAGAAACAACTTGTACAGCTACACTTACAGTGACTGCAGAAGGTAAAGCCCCATTTTTACTTCAAAGGGATTCAGTTTGTTGTATACCACACTTCTATGCTGTTACTAATTTTTTTCCTTGTTTCATATCTTTTCTTTCCCACCTAACTTTAATACTACCCTCAGTAACCCAGTCACTCTCATTTCTTGTCTTTAAGCCATAACCTTTGAAAATTTTCAAGTTTGCATCTCAATATAGGTCAAAGAATAGAAACGCTTTAATGAAGGCATTCGGGATTTTAAAACAAGTGATTTAGTGATCTTTATAGCAGTGACTGAGGTATTTTGCACTATTTCTGTAGGAAAAAAAAAGAAATAAAAGAAAATACCTCCTTTAAAAATGCCATAAGTTCCCAGTATTAAAATGGGCCAGTTTAGTGAAAGAAGAGACAAGCACCAAACTGAGTATCAACTGCATGACTAGCTTAGGCATCACTTGTCATTCATACACGTGGATGGATAACTTCTGTGTCAGCAGAGTAGTACGTCTGGCATGCTGTGTTTTCAAATGAAGATCATTCATTTTCATCCTCCATGCTGTTTGATTTTGTTCAGAGCATGGCCCAGTAAAGTTCTTTAGATACTAATGTTGTTGTTTTTGTTACTTGATTATACAGTGCAAGCCCTAGATAGGCAAAGTTCTGGGAAAGATGTAAAAGAGTCTATCCGGTCACAGGCTATATCAGAACTTCATGTCTCTCCTCTCACAAAGAAGAACATTGAAACTTACCAAAAAGAATTTAAATCAGTGCAACAACCATCACAGGAATTGCGTGTACAGGTTTTTGAAAGTGTATCAGAAAGTTTGACCATGAAGGCTACATCAATTGAAGAAATTAAAGCCGTGCACACATCAGTCCTTTCTCAGACATCTCAGAGCACCAAAATCTCTATGATGACAGCTCAGGAGAAGAAAGATGTCCCTCCAAAGATTCTCTTGCAACTCAGAGACCTAACTGTGAAATGTGGTGACACTGCTCAGTTCATATGTGCCTTAGAAAATGAATTCTATGAGTTTCTTTGGGCCCATGAAGGTGAAAAGATAGAATTGTCAGAAAAACTGAAGATATCACAAAACGGAAATGTTCTTCTGCTCACAATTCTAAATGCCCAGCTGACAGACCAAGGACTGTACAGTTGCACTGTGTATAATGACTATGGAGGGACAACAACTTCTGCAATACTAACAGTCAAAGGTGGTTATCTGACTTTTAACATTATCACTTACTTTTTGCAGCTTCATTATAACTTCCTAGAGCTCACTCATATTACCTTTATTGTCAGTATTTAAATGTGAAAGTTCTAGTAATAATGCTCTGGTGTTCTTCCTCCACATTTACAGCTCTATTCATAAGTGACATGTGCAGTACTGGGAAGTTGGTACTGTAACTTTGTGCCTCTTCCCAAAAAGTCATGGATATCTTCAGGCTTTTTATTTTTTATATCCTTTGTGACATGCAGTGAGATGTAAAGCAAAACAGGCTTGTAGGAATTTTTATATATTGTTTATTCCTGAAGCAGGAGTTCAAGGAAGAAAAGAATGTCAGATGCAATTTTGAATTAGATACCAGATCATTTCTCCAGCATATTTCCAACAAATTCAAGATTCCAATTCCAAAGTTACCAGAAACTTAATGTATTTGAAGGGATCAATGGGTGCAAGTTTTATATTACTGCAAAAATGAACAGTTGTCTACCTTTCACTCTTCCTGTATATAAGTATTTACTTTTTCTTTAAACTCATTCTGCCTCTTCCTGACATCCATGTATTAAAATGTTATTAGTGTTATCATTAGTGAAAACCAAAATTCGTATTATCACCACAGGTGATAGTATTTCTGATGAGTTCAAAGGAATTAAGACCAGAAAACTAAGATGAAAAATGAGAAAGGCATTGACCCTGTTGAATTGGCTCTTAATTATTAAAATTTCTTTGTTCACTCTAGAGCTGTCAAAAGCATAATCTTCTGCTGCTACTTTCCAAATTAAGGCTCTAAATTAGAAACAAAGATGTGCTTTTTTTAGTTATTGTGGATCAAGACTTGGTCCCGTGAAAGACCCACAGGCTTAACTGGTACCCAGAATTAGCCTAACAGGAATAGAGCTCTTAAATGTGCAATCACTCATGTTTAATAGCACTGTCTTATCACTAATATATGACATATTCTATCAATACTAATTACTAGGGGTTTTCCCCATAAGTATAAAGATTTTTTTATTCCTGCAAAACATCTGACCTAATCATTTTCCTAACTTTATTCTTACCTAGCAAAAGAAGCACAAGCCAAAGCAGTAACAAAAATTACTCTTGAATCAGATACTAAAAGCTTTAAAGCAGCCAATGATTGTCAGTTTAAAGCTCCTGAAGTTAAGCAAGAATCTTCAAAGAAAACCTCAAGCTTGTTTATATCTACATCCCAAAGACCACATGAAACTGAGAAGCAAAGAAACAGAGTATACTATCCTGATGTTGTGCCATGTGAAGACATCACAGAAACTGATGCCAAAGCACCAGAGTTTCTTGAAACTCTGCCTTCAGAAACCTCTGTAAAAGAAGGAGATGATGTGTTTCTCTTTTGCATAATGAAAGGTGTGCCTACACCTTGCGTAGTCTGGCTGTGCAATCAGCTAATAGTTGAGGAGTCTGCACTGTGTTCCATAAAACATGATGGGCCACTGTGCAGTTTAAGATTGTTGAAAGTTGGTCAGGACCACGAGGGTATATACAAGTGCAGAATAGTTAACCCTGCAGGACAAGCCGAGTGCAGCACCCATCTGAAAGTGACAGGTTGGCAACTGCATGTTCCTTCCAAGTATCAATTCCTCATGCATAGCATCATAATTGCATTCCACTATATTCATTCTCTAGGAGATGATAAAGAACGAGAAGTATCTCATTAGTCTGTGGATTGTTGAATGTTTTCTTCAGGGATTTTCAGCATGATAAAGGCATGTTGTTTTAGAAACTCTCCCCTCACCCTGCAAAAAGAAAGCAAATCTTACAGAAAAATGTACATTGAAAACAAGTTTGAAAATATTTGATTACTCTATTCTCAAAATTTATCAAGTGTTTGAATTGTTTGGCATGTGTTTATGTGTGTGTATGTACATGTGGATTTATGTCTATTTGCAAAAAAGATTGGATGTTTTTACTGTATAAAGTGTTGATTGGCACATTTAACAACTATAGCTCAAAAATCTTTGTCTTTTTTTATTCTAGCTCCTGAAAAAATTGTTCATGAGAAGCTAGAGGAAGAGGTTGAAATGGAAGTGAAAGGTACAATCACCAATGAGAATAATTAGTACCAGTAGTTAGTAATGTTTTGAAAAGGTTTTATCAGCTTCCATGAAGTGCCTGATGGGGAAAGACACACTTTAAAGCATATTGGAACATGTTGCATGTTTGTTTTGATATGCAAAGGGTTACCTGCATTATAAGGTTATTTAAGTTTTAAAATATGTTTAAAACTTCAAATCTATAATTGTGCAACCATATTTTTAACTTTTACTTCATGCTTTGCAGCTGTTCACAGAGCTCTTACATGTTCAATTTCCTTTTGAATGCATGGAATAGTTTACTTCAGAAGGAAGTTATACAAATCTTAATTGTATTACTTTTAAACAAGTTAGCAGTCTAACATTAATCAGTTCAATGGACACTATTGGATGGATAGATGAAGTATACTAGAGAGCATTTGTTGTTTAGGTTATGTGAAAGCTACACATTCCCATTGATTCCTTGCACTTTTTTTACATACATTAATTCATCATTATACATCTCTTACCCTGGCTTGCAGATAGCATACGTGGTTCATGTTGCTTGCTTTTTCCCCCTGTGCATAACACTGTGAAGTTAGTGGCTGTATTAGTTCGAATAAACGCCTTCTCATTTTGTGTTACTTACTTTAAAAAAAAAATATTTCAAACTATTTTTTTCAATTGTTTGAACATATCTACAAACAGAGGGGTCAGAAAGGGCGTTTATTCTACTGTCTGCAAGTCAGGTAAGATTCTCTTCTTTGCCACCCAAAGACACACAGCTTTTCCAGGCAACAAAATCATATACGCAGAAGAACATGTTATTTTGAAATTCTTTTTTTGCTTGTTCAAGAAGAAATTTCCACAGTCTGAAGAAAGAACAGACAACGAACGATTTTCGTGTCAATCTTTAAAACAGAGCAAGGCGTTGCGTTTATTCGAACAAATATGGTGAGTGAATTACTTTTTTTTCCTGGGTGTGTGATGAAATCTGTTGCATGCCCATTTTTTATTTCAATATATTGCTACTTTTTTACAACCAGGTGGTAGGCAGAGCGTGACGTTGTAACCCAGTCTCCTTCTCTTGCAGAACAGCACAGCGTGGCGGACTTCGAGGGACGTGGCACAGAGGCGGTGCTGGCTTGCCTCCAGAACCGTAAACCCATCTTCACACAGGGACTGAAGTGTAGGTCTGTCTTGGAGGGGGACCCGGCATTCTTCCGCTGCAAGCTGCTGGCATGCCCGGCCCCACACATGGCCTGGTTCCACAACAACCGGCCCGTCCTCCAGGACTGCCGCAAGGTGATTCGCACCGAGAGCTCGGAGCACACGCACTGCGCCAGCCTGGAGCTGCGGGATGTGCGGGAGCACGACGCTGGCAGCTACAGGGTGTTCGCCATCAACAGCGAGGGCTCGGCCGAGTCCACGGCGTCGCTGCTGGTGGCGCGCCGAGGGGAGCGGCGGGGCGCGGCTCGGGCCGGGGCAGCGGAGCGGGAGCGGCCGGGCTGGGAGTGCCTGCTGCAGCAGCGGCGGGAGGACCGGCTGCGGGTGGTGCTCCGCTGCACCGGCTCGCCCTTTGACAAGGGCCAGGAGGCTGAGCCCGGGGAGCCCTCACCAGCCCGGGGCATGGTTCGAACCATCCGCTTCCAGAGCCTGCCGCTGGCGGGGCCGTGCCGCCCAGGGCTGGCGCACAGTAGGGAGCACAGGGGCACGGTGCCCAATGCCGAGGAGCTGCTGGATGAGGAGACCCGCTGGAAGCTGCAGAAGCTGCGGGAAGCAAAGAGAGCAGCACTGAAAAAGAAACAGGAATCCCTCACGTCCCCGCCCCAGGTGGGCCCTCCTGGCAAGCCCAGCCCACTTAAGGTGGCTGCCAAAGTGGTTGGCTCTAAACCCGTCGCAGTGCAGGTAGTGAAGCAATACTCCAGGCCTAAGGTCCTGGGGGAGAGATGGCAGGTGCAAGGGGGGCTCCTGGAGCCCTGCCCGCCCCTCTTTGTACAGCAGATCAAGCCCCAGGAAACTGTTGAGGGACAAAGATGTGCTTTCTCCTGCCTCTTCCATGGCCGCCCTCAGCCCACCGTCACTTGGTACAACAACGACAAGCCCGTGGGGCGCATCCAGGGCACTGCTGTTCACACCACGGGGTGCTGCTCCACGCTGACCTTTCCATCTGTGCTCCCACAGCATGGTGGCACTGTCACCTGCGTGATTTTCAACCCACTGGGCACAGTCAGCACCTCAGCTGGACTCCATGTGAGGCAGCGAATGCCAGCCTATAAGTACGCGAAGAAGGAAAAGGAGGAGATGAAAGTCAAGGAGATGAAAGTGGAAGAAAAGAAGGAGGAGGAGAAGGTAAAGGAGGAAGAAAGTGAGAAAGAGAAGAAGGAAGAGGAGAAAGTGAAGAAGGAGAAAGAGGAAGAAATTGGTCTGGTCTTTTCAGCAGAGAAAGGACTGCCAAGTGCAGTTCCAGACTCAGACTTGCTGTCGTTGCCTGTGGAAATCAAAATTACTGCCCCCACTCCAACACCAGAGCAAGACACAGAGATGAGGGAGACCCCACGACTCTCTCCAGAGCGAGCTGCTTCCACCATAAAGCACAAATTTAAGTTTTCATTTGATATGGGAAATGAACCACCTCAAATTGTGACAGAAGCCCCAGCACATATTCATTGCCATGAAGGAGAGGAAGTGGTGTTGGAGTGTGCTGTGTCTGGGCAGCCTCCACCAGTTGTGAGCTGGTCCTTGAATGGCCAGAGCCTCTCTGCTGGTGAGAGACTGAGGTTTGAAGAAGGCAAGAATGGCATGTACCGCTTACACCTTCAAGAGGTCTCTGCCGCAGACGCTGGGCGATACTGTTGTGAGGCCACAAACGTGGCTGGAACTGCACAGACTGCCTCTGAGCTGACTGTGCAGCCCAGGGAAGCCAAGCTCTATAGCAAGGATAGGGGCACTGAGGAACTGCCTGCCATGGACCATGTTCTGCACATCCAAGGCCACAGCATACTTGGAAAGAATGAAGAGGAACAAACTGCATGCCCCAAGGAGGAGGAAGCCCACCGACCCTGGTCCCTGAGGTTGTCTCCACCTCCTGGTGAGCAGTTGGAAGATTGTGAGGAAACACCTCACATCAAGGAAAGTGAGATGGAGGAAACGATGGTGCTGGATATCACAGGAGTTCATGCAAGGCAAGAAATGGGCAATACAGAAGAAAGGGTGAGTTATACAGATTATATATCTGAGATGAGGCAGCACAAGGGAAAAGCTGTCTCTGAGGAACACAGCTTCAGAATTGATACCACTGAAATGCATCATACCATATCCAGGGAAGGATGTGAACTGGTGGCCAAGGACTCAGGTCACTTTTCTGAGGAGCTGGAGCCTGAAGGAGGCAAGGTGCTACCACATACAGATACTCTGTCCTGGGACATCTTGAAGTCACCGTTTATGGAAGTGCAAGGGCAAACACATGTCCCTGAGCAGTCTGCTCTGGCAGGGGAGTATAAGGATTTATCATTTATGGAAATGCAAGGGCAAACACATGCCCCTGAGCAGTCTGCTCTTGCAGGGGAGTGTAAGGATTTATCATTTATGGAAGTGCAAGGGCAAATACATACCCCTGAGCAGTCTGCTCTGGCAGAGAAATTGAAGGATTTATCATTTATGGAAGTGCAAGAACAAACACATGCCCCTGAGCAGTCTGCTCTGGCAAGAGAGGGTAAGGATTTATCATTTATGGAAGTGCAGGAGCAGACACATACCCCTGAGCAGTCTGCTCTGGCAAGAGAGGGTGAGGATTTATCATTTATGGAAGTGCAGGAGCAAACACATACCCCTGAGCATGCTCTGGCTAGGGAGTTTAAGGATTCATTGTTTATGGAAGAGCAAGGGCAAGCACATGCCCCTGAGCAGTCTGCTTTCACAAGGGAATGTAAGGTTTCAGAATTTTTCATTCCTATATCACCTGTGGTGCAAGACGGAAGTGATGTCTGCACGGAGTGTGATGGCCCTGCCTGGGAGGCAGTGACTCCTGATGTGCCTCTTGTGGAAGAGCCAAGTGTGCCCCACTTGCAGGACCACATTGTGAACAGCCCCACAATGGAGGAGTTTGGCTCTTATGAATTCTATGCGGAAGAGCAGCCAGAGAAACAGGTCAAGGAGCAAGAGAGATCAGTTAATATTGAACAGGACATTAAAGCTGATGATAATCTTTGTAAAGAAGTGATTGATGATGGTGATGCCACACACTGGAAAATACAAAGTGACAAACAAACGCTCCAAGAAATGGAGTCTAATGCATACAGTCCTTCTTTGGATCTTATCCCCACTCCTTCTGACACAGAAAACTCAAGTCAGATTTTTACTGAGGAAGCTGAAGTTCATCTGGAAGAAGGGCATTTAAGAGAGCAGCTGTTGCCGTCTGAGCCTGACACCGAGATCACATTTGATCTGAAGAAGTTTGCAGAGCTTTTCCCCACTGCAGAGACTGTGTATGCAGAACAGGCACAAATACCCACAGCACTGGAAAGTGTGGAGGCCATCACTGGGATCATCTCCCCTGTGTGCCAATGTAATGAGCTTGAGGAAAAGATGTCTCTGAGTGAGGAGCTGCGTCAGAGCTACAGGATGCAACAGGAGGAGGTTGATGCCCAGGAAGAGGAACAGCCAAGAGAAATCACAACAGCTGATTTGCAAACTGCTAATGGAGACCTTGGCAGTGTCATGATATCTGCTGAAGAGGGACATTCTGCTGAAGAAGTTCAGGAGTCAAAGGTGAGTGTCTGTGGAGAGAACTCACTTCAGGATAAAATTAATGAATTTCTAGTGGAGCCTACACCAGATTTCCAAAGAGGAGTTCAGGAAACACATGTGTGGGAGAGTGGAGAACGACTGGAGAGCACAGACTTCCAGAGTGATAGCTTCATTATGGACTTGAAAAAAGCTGCACAAGAAGAGAAGCCCCAGGCTGGGCATCAGGCTGAGGAAGATGGTGGTTCTGGGGCAGAAAAGATCTTTGAGCCAGGAATGAGCAGCTTCACCTGTGAGATGGAAAGCACAGATTCCCCTCAGGAGATGCTCAGAGACATCCAACAGGAACCAAATACAAACAAGGGCTTCTCTTTTGGGAAACTCATACTTGGGTTAGTAATGGATGATCCTATGGCACAGAAGAAGCAGAGGAAGGAGTCTTGGGACAAGAAGAGGACTCCCACTGAGGAAGCCTCTGAGAATGGCCTGGATGGAGAAGAAACGTGGGAGGATACTTCTGCAGGTCCAGAGCCCAGTGCTGTTCAAATCTCAGAGCTGGAGCCTGATTTGTCCCTGGCCAATTATTTAAGATCCACTGGGATATATGAAACTCCAGCTCCCAAAGGCACAGTTCAGAAGGAGCAGCAAGAAACTATAACTTCACTGGAAGTAGAGGAAGTTACCTTCAGCATGGTTTATGATTATTATAACAACCATCAGGAACTTGCCCGGCCCTTCTCTCCTGAGTCGGAAATGTCTATAGAGCTGGAGAGTGGGAGCAGAGAGGAGTCACCTGATTCAGACCGCTTCTACACACCTCCTTCCTCGGTGGAAATCTTTGAAACTGCTTCATCAGCATCCTACCACACGCCGCTCAGCACACCCGAGCGCTATTCCACGCCGTCCGAGGGCTCAGGGTACGGCACGCCCCCGGAGCGCTACTCCACACCGTCCGAGGGCTCGGTGTACAGCATGGCTCCTGAGCACTACTACACACCTTCCGAGAGTTCAAAATGCAACACGCCCTCGGAGCTCTATTTCACACCCTTTGAGGGACCCCGCTGTGCATCAGGGGACAGCACGCCACCAGAACGCTATCGGACACCCACTGGGGAGTATATGGATGCCCTGACCATGCTCCCCGTCTGTGAGAGGTGGCATCAGCCTCCAGACCAGCCCCAGGCAAATGAGTTTATGACCCCTTGTGAAGCACTGGAGCCGTCAGGCAGGGACATGCCACCAGCTTTCCTCAGGGCATTGAGCAGGAGAAGGTTGTATGAGGGCAGCACGCTGACGTTTGTGGCAGAGGTGGTGGGTGTGCCCAAGCCAGGAGTGAAATGGTATCATAATAAGTCTCTGCTGGAGCTGGATGAGAGAGTGCAAATAGAGAAGGATGGGGACAAATATGTTCTGGAAATCACTAATGTCCAGAAAGCTGATGAAGGACAGTATCTGTGCCATGCAGTGAACATTGTCGGGGAAGCTAAAAGTATTGCAGAGGTGGAAGTTTTGCCTGAAGATGGACGGTCACTGGCACTGCCACCCCCTGTCATGCACCAGCACGTTATACACTTTGACATGGAGCAAAACACATCTTCGAGGTCCCCTTCACCACAGGAAATCCTCCTGGAAGTGGAGTTGGATGAAAATGAAGTGAAAGAGTTTGAGAAGCAGGTCAAAATCATAACTAGTCCTGAGTTTAGCCCAGACAAGAAGAGCATGGTGGTTTCCCTAGATGTACTTCCACTTGCCTTGTTAGAACAAGCTGCAGGTTTGGCAGCAGGGGAGAATGAGGATATAAAAATTGATTTCCAAGTAACTGAAATGCCTCCACGCTTTGCTGTGCCCTTTACAGATATCAAGGTGACAGAAGGCTTGGATGCAATTTTTGAGTGTGTTGTAACGGGTACTCCTGTCCCAGTAGTTCAGTGGTTCAGAGGTGACACATGTGTGACACCTGGCACAGGGAAGTATGTTGTGAGTCAGAAGGAGGGGCTTCACAGTCTGAAGGTCCAAACGGTAGAACCTTCTGATAGTGGCTTGTATCATTGTCAGGCAACGAATAGGCTGGGAGAAGCAACATGCAGAGGCTCCCTTGTGGTCATGGCTCAGCAGGAAGCAAATGCAGTGAGCAGTGAGACAGTCACAGGCCGTGAACCACACAGGTCCCAGAAGCGCGACTTGCTTTTGAGTACGACTGTGAGCCCAGGTGACCAGTCAGAAATAGAGCTGGAATTTGAGTTTGAGCCACAAAGAGATGACTCAGAAAAAGCAATCCAACTGCTTGCAGTGACTCAGCAAGAGCAGGAAGTGGAAGGAGAGAAGCATGTCAACATTAGTTTTGATGTATTTGCAGAGCCATCCGAAGAAGAACGGGTTGAGTTTAGGGCAGAGGACTCGGAGAGCTGCAGTTTTGAGTTCCAGGTCACAGAAGCTCCTCCCAGATTTGTGAGGCTCATTTCTGACTACAGTACATTTGTAGGGGCCTCAGCATGCTTCCAATGTCTTGTGACTGGTTCCCCCCACCCAAGTATCCACTGGTACAAGGATGGGGTGTTGTTGGAAGGGGATAGGTACTGTGCACAGGAGGAGCAGAACGGCTTGCACAGTCTTACCATTGAAAACCTGATGCAAAGTGACAGTGGGCAGTACAAATGTGTAGCTACTAACAGAGCAGGAACTGCTGAGACTTGTGCTGTGTTAACATTATACTAAATTTCCATAATTTATTTCTGAATACATCTTGAAATACTAAGTGTTTTTATGATGTTGTTCACTGCAGGTAAGAATGCAGCACTCATTCTAGGGGCATTGTTTTCATCTCTTTAAGGATGAAAACCACTCTCTGGGCATATTTGTGTTTCACTTAGATTTACCTTCTTTGGGGAATTTAAGTGAAATTTAATCCATGCATAGATTTTGTGCACACTTTCTGCACTGAGGGATATTTCTCCTTCTGTACTCCTTGCTCATTCATGTAAAGATATTTTAAATGACACTTATTTGCGTAGGACTGATTTTTTTGTATGATGTACATATACCTGTGTGTCTGTAACAGTGCATTGTTTTATGTAGGCTAGAAATCACCTGAAAATGTAGACACCACCTTTTTCTTGTTACCCAGATGTATGGAACACTAACTTATGCTTGCTGTTTAGTTTGGCTATAGTTCTGTTAAAGAACTCCTTAAATTGGTATTCCCCCTTCCCACAATGTTGTGTCAGAACATGATTCAAATCCTGTTTACGGTTTCTATCACTGCAAAATTCTTACACCTATGGGCCTCTTTCTACTGACTCATGGAATTAAATGCCTTTTTTAAAACAATGAAATTATGCTGTTGCAAAGAAAAGCACAGCAGTGGGAAGTGAAAATTTTGCATTAGTAGAGACTGGACAGGATTTTCTTCTCTATTACCAAGTAATAAACATGAAAGCATATTTTGTACTGTATTTTTAGGAGTTAAAGGGAAAGGAAGAAGGGAGCATAATAATAACAAATTAATTATGTTACTGTAAATTCATTAAAATAAATTTGATATCCCTGTATTCCAGTGTCATTTGTAAAAAATGCATAGTAGTAAAAATGTAAGATATTTTTTTGCATTATTCTTGTTTCACATTAGAACTACATCTCTACATATTCCTTTTTTCTTTCTCTCTTTTTTTATTATTAAGAACAGTTAAGTGTGCTATGTATCAAGATGACCAGAAATAAGGGGAATATATTCAGTTATTATGTGTGCAGGAGATTTTTACATTAATGTTCTCAATGTGAATATATATTTTTATATTTAAAGTGATGCTAATATTTAAGAGGAATCAGCAGTAGCTGACAGAATTAAATCAGAATTAAATCTATCTTACATAAACAATGATAAATTGATTTAAAAAATCTGTTAAAAGGAGGACAGTTATTAATGAATATTTCTCAGAAACTAAATAACTCTCTAATGCGCATACCAGCTTTCCAATCACCTATATGTCGAGGTAAGATCTTGAGTTCAAGACCTCTAAGAAAAAATTAGTTTTACTTTGTTTATCTGTTAATGAGGTTCTTCCAGTTATTTACAAATTGCTGTAAGTTGCCCTGCAAACAGCTTTAAGCGGAGTGGTGATTTCAAGGATAAAAACTATTCCTATAATATGTTCAAGTATGTTCATCAAGTTTCTTGTTTCTGAGTTTGATGTGTCCTCACAGTGAGAACACTATGTCTAAAAAAACAACATCTGTTATCTTCTAAGACTATCCCATCACTCACCTGGGACAGTAATTTTTTGTTCAAAAGATGCACCTTGCCGAATTGTGTTGCCTGATATAAATTTAAAGTCAAGAGTGGCAAGTTCTAATGACCCAGTACCCGGGCAAAATGACTGAAGCTTTTAGGCTAATGCAAATGTGTCATTCAGTGTCTTCTCAGTCATAACCCAGTTATAAATATTTAAGATTTGTATGTTAAAAGGCAGAGCTAATTGTGCTTTCTGACAGGTAATGGTGGTAGGAAAGAGAGGCATGACTGTCTGACCCAATGTTGTGCTGAGCAAGAATTACTCCATGCTGTGTCCTTAATCCATTCCTTGTGTAGATGTGTAGCATTAAGTGATGCATTAGGCAGCAGAGGTCCTTAGGGAGGCTGGCAGGAATTGTCTGATGTTCTGTGTCAGCTGTGACGTGAGGGGTCTTTTAGTTCCAAAGTCAGAGAAGTCGGAGTCCCTTTGATTAGGTCCTGCGCAATTGTGAAGTGTGTTTATTTTGCATGTAAATCTGAATATTTTTAGCAGAAAGAGGCCCATAACTTGGTTTTGGAGCCATAAGCCACACAGGTCCAAGTTCATATTCACATCTGAAATATATGGCCAAGCATCTTTATCTCTACCCATGTAGTGGTGTTTGTGGTTTATGTAAATTTATAAGTCTTGGTATAAGTTTCATACATTAGCCAGGAGTACCTGGTTCACCTAGGCTACAATTATTAAATCTGGAATAATTCTAGGTTTGAATGGGACATTCAATTCTAGGTTAGTCTGGGACAACTGGTATAGCTTGACTATATCTTTTCAAAATTTTGTGTTTTCATAGGAATCAAAAAGCTCAAAATTTTGTTTTCAGATTTAATGTTGTCTTCATTTCTACAAAACAAGTATCTTTAAAAAAAGAATTAAATATGTCTATTTGTCATCAATATGTATTGAATGTTAACATTTATGGTTAACTTCTGAAATAAATACGAAATTATTTAAGTCCATCGCTTCTTGTACTTTATTCATTTTACAAACATACCTAAAATATGAAGAAGTATCTTCTCTCATAAATATCCAGGAACACACAAAAGTGCATTAATTTTTGCCACACTCCTGTGTATAAAGCATTCTCCTGTGTTGACATGGATTTCACTGCAATTTTTATATTTTTATTGTTTTATTTTATTGGCCCAATTCTGCCACCCTTTCTCAAATTCACTGGCAGAATTTATTACTGTTTCAACAACGCTGGTAAGTAATGCTGAAGCACTGCTGTAATCTTTTTTTTTACTTAAGGATTTCTTCTCTGCAGTTAATCATTGCATGCACTGTGCTATGTCATTTATATTATGGCATTTGTGGCAAGACTAATAATTACTAAAACTAATGAGGAAGAATTGGGTGACAGAGTCTGTTCTTTTTTATGTTTGTTGTTGGAGTACAGCAAAAATTATCTCTCAATAAGTTTTAAAATTGAAGACACTGTAATTGAGAAGCTTATCAAGGTTCACCATTACAGTGCCTAGAGACATTACTCCACTCACACTTTTATTCTTTTTTTTAAGCTCTTATATATTTTCAGCATCAAATACTAGGTCTTGACAGAGCAAACTTGACTCAGTGAGAGCAACAGTATTTGATTTCAAAAGGTTTTCCTAGCATCGTGCTTTTCACGAATTGTTCCATTCCTGGAAATTCCATATTTCACTGATGTTTCTATTGTCAAACATCTGCAGGAATGTTCTTGACCTCTGCTTCCTCTCATTTTTAAACTACTATTTGTACTAAAGTTGTCCAATGCATATATATATAATTTCACAAAGGCAAGAAAACAAAAAATCTTTAAAGTCTGTTCTCTTTTGCTCTGATGTTGTGGAAGTTTTAATGTGCCACACCTTGACCGGGCAGAGTTCAAAAGCAGAGATTTAAATCAATTGTATTAAATCAAGGGCTTAAATGTGTGATGTTTGTAATAACAATGCTGTAAACTTAAGGGTCTAATGACAAAACCAGGACAAAAGCTGCTAAGGTAGAGGTAATCTTTTGGTGTGCTAGAGAAAAGATAGAGTTTAAAGAGATGAACTATGCATCTGGAGAAAGGTTAGTGTGCTGAAAAGATTGTGAGTTTGTTGGTTAGTTTGGGGTGGGGAAGAAGTGGGGATTCAATCCTCATTGTAGCATTCTGCTTTTTTTTGGTTAATGTTTTGAATTAAATCAGGGTCTTAGCATTATTATGCTGTACTTTTTTGTGTAGGTGTATATACAAATGTGTGCGATACATACCACTTAATATCTGTGAAATGCATCAATGTTGCTTGATTGTTACTGGTGCAGTGCACCCTGGAGGGATATTCTAACCCATACTGTGATGGCAGGTTTAAAGACACACCTATTCTGACCAAGATAGGAAATTCTTAAGCAACCTGACAACACAGTATGTCTTACTCATTTTGACAGATGTGATGGCAAGGGGACAACACAGACTTCCTGTTCATTACTGGCTGCTGTACAGTATTGAGAAAGCCTCCAGCTATAGAAAAATAGTTGCCCTAACACTGTGTATTGCTATCTACGAGTGCTCTCCTAAATATTCTAGTAAAACTAAACAATTTTTTTTCATGCAGATGTGACTAGGTCTCTTATTGCCTCTTCTGAGGAAGAAGCAATTCAGCAATACAGCAGCGGCCTTCAGTTGCCTAAGAGAGAGAAAACACTTGAATTTGAGCCTGGAAAACCAGTTTATTTCAGCAAAGTAAAGATGAAAATTGAGGATGAAGGCAAAGCCCCTGTTTTCCTCAAACAGGTCTCAGATGTTGAAGTCTGTCAGGGAGATGTAGCTAGGCTCTCTGTTACTGTTATTGGCAGCCCCAAACCCAAAACGCAGTGGTTTTTCAAGAGTAGGAAGCTAACCTCATTCCTGGACTAAGTTAGTAACTTACCCATGCCTGGTAAGTTAGTCTTTGCTAGCAATGACCACAGCCTCATCCTCCCCTATGCAGGTGTGCAGGAAGGGGGTGAGTATGCGTGTGTGGCCAGCAATGTACACGGTGAGACCAGCTGCAGTGCCCAGCTCCGTGTGTGCCAGAGGAAGCCAGGATTCCCTCAGTTTTCCAGGGAGCTGGCCAGTGTACAGTGTGCCCCAGCCTTCATGGCACTCCTGGGGTACACGGTGGTGGGAAAGCCGTGCCCTGCCAATGCTGTGGTCTAAGGGGGGCGAGCAGCTCTTCTCTTGTGCCACTCACTCCATTGCTCACCACCCCAACAGCTCAGGCTCCCTGACAGCGTGGGGCTGCGTGCAGGAGAACATTGGGCTCTACATGTGCCCTGGGTGAGGCCATGAGCTCTGCTGAGCTCCTTGTGCTGCCCGAGGAGCTGTGTGCAGGCAGAGCCCAGCCTTGCAGCACTCTGCAGTGACAGAGGATCAAAGTCCCCTTTTCTTCAAGGAGGCTGATGAGCTTCCTGCAGTGGAAGAAGCACTCAGTCTTGAGCCCATGAGGGAGCCTTCAACCCTTCTTCAGCTCCAAATGAGTCAGGCAGTGTATAAGCTGCCTAGGGAGGATGTGTTGCCTGGCCTGCCACCAACCTGTCTGGCAGTGCAGAGTGTTGAAGAGATGCTTACCCAGGTGCCACAATGCAGGAGAGCAGCAGGCTTCTGGAAAATCTCCGTGTTGGCCCCCAGGGCATGGTGCCTGCAGCAGTGATGGAGACACAACTCTCAAGCAGCCTTGGGACTGTAGCTGCACAGATACTCCTGCCCAAAGAGAAAATCATCCCCAAGGCAGCAGAGCAACTAGCTGCTCGGAAGACAGAGGCTTCCCAAATCCTCCTACAGGTGTACACCAAACACCACTGAGAGCCATGCCATGGCTGGTGGCCAAATCCAGATACTTAAGGGCTTTCAGACAGCACAAGGTAGCTGAAGGCTGAAGCCAGATTTCTGTTTGTATTTGCCTTCACTGGGGTCTAAGCTGTCCCCTTGGAGAACATTTCTTTCCCAGAAACAGCAAAGGAAGATTTCCCTGCAAGAATACATGAGGGACAGGCTGTGAGATTTTTCTTGCTGCTGAAAGAAAACCAGTTGATGGAGGAAGAACCTGTTGATCTTTCCAAGCTGCAGAGGCCAGAGAGACAATCCCATGAAGCAATGTACTCTCATGAGCTCCAGCCAAGCCAAGTCCTCAGTGTAGACAGTGAGCTCACTGCTCTGGTTCCCAAGAGATGCAGCTTAGACATAAAGTCTCAAATCAGAAATGTACTGAAAGCTGCAGTGGTAAGTGAGAAAAACATGTTGTTTTCAGAATGGTTGGCTGATAAGGAAGATGTTAAAGTATGGACAATAAACATCACCAAGGAAAATACACACACCTTGTGCACCATATGTTATGACCACAGAAGGATGCAGTCCCACAGAAATCCAAGTCTTCTTGGGAGAAGTCAACATTCAGACAGCTGACCAGGAAACAATCTTGAAGGAAGTTTTCTGTTCCTTTCTTTATGAAGATAAATGTCCTCTGACTGGTGAAAAATCTAAAGCATTGCCATTCTCTACCAGTCCACTTGTCTCAGGAAAATCCTGTGATGAAATCTTTAAGCTGGAGCCCCAGGAGGCTGAAAGGACTATGGAGGCAGAAATATCACTGGAACACCCTTTGACTGTGCAAGTAATCAACACTGTGACCCAGTACGGTCAAATCAAGGATATGGGTGCAGCAGTAGCCACTGCTGACATAGCCTATGCAGATGTTCTTACTGGGACATCCACAGAAATACTGAAAAGAAAAGAGGAAAGAGAAGAAAAGTGTGAGAAAGAGGGCAGAGAGGGTCTGGAAACTAGAGATGGAGAACAAGAGGGTGAACTGGGCAAAGAAAGTTATCCCATCATACACAGCAAACTGGTTGACACTGTTGTGGAGGAAGAGAAGAGTGTCAGGCTGGTGTCTATCATAACAAATGTCAGAGAGGTGAACTGCTACTTTGAGGGTAAACTGGTCTCTTCGGGCAACAAATTCAAGTGTTTGCAAGATCAGGACACATATACACTAGTAATAAGCGAAGTGTGTGGGGAGATGCACCAAGGAGAGTACACCTGTGAGGTGCTGAATCAAGGTGGAAAGAGAGCAACAGCAGCAAAAGAGGTTTTAAAAGAGGTTGGATTATGGGGATAAAATTATCTTTTTAATGCACTGCTCTACTAATGATGCTACTAATGCTCTACTCCCCTACTATGTGTGTCTTTAGATAGAGATACAATATCAATACCATCATGGCACTAATCAGAGGGCCCCCTTTCTCTCTGGATTGATGGTCTCCTTTCACCACATTGCAAGGCCTCTCACTTCCATTGCCCCGGTCTTTGGTCAGGAACTTTGTTGTTTCATTTCACTGGCTTGGTCAGGACAAAGCTGTTTCTCAGTACCAACTATTCTTGCTGAGAAGTGGACCTGCTCTTCCCATTTTTCTCACTGCTGCACCCTCTCTCACTCCTTAGAGTCATTGCACAAATTCACCACCGTTTCTTGTTCACAGCATAATTTCTTATACCTCCAGGATAGGTTACTATATATTTATGTCCTATTTCTATCGTGCATGGCTATTTCACTTTGTTTTTCCAGTATCACCACTGTTTCTTGGTGTTATTATGCACCGTAAGACTGTCTCTCCACTGAGTCTAGTACTGCTTTCATTTCTTATAGAAATTTTTTCTTTTACAGTCACTTTATGTGAATTGCAAGGATGTCACCTTTTGGTTTTTTCTTTTTTTCAGTCAGTCAATCACTTAATTTCAGAAAGTCAGCAGGCAGGGTTTTGAGTTACTCTCTGCTTCTAATTTCAGTTGCACTGATCCTGAGGAGAAGGCTTGAACCCTTGGAAGTGGCTGTGAATCATGTGGCCAAGTTTACCTGTGAGGTAGAGATGGCTCCCAACGTCAAGTTCCAGTGGTACAAAGCCGGACGAGAGATATACGATGGGGACAAATACTCCATTCGCACCTCCAACTACCTCTCCACCCTGGAGATCCCAAGGCCTCAAGTTGTTGACTGTGGGGAATATAGCTGTAAGGCTTCCAACCAGCATGGCAGTGTAAGCTCTACAGCTGTTTTGACAGTAACTGGTAAGTACACACTTTCAAACACTTCTCCTTTTCCTTAAAATATCTTGGTGTATTGTACTGCTTTCACTGCTATACTTGTACATGTTTATGGTAGGGTTCTTGATTGCCATTATAATATATAATGCCTAACTAATTTTGACAGACACAAGCATAGAAAAGGAATAAATTTTGAGAATGCTGCTTTTAGGTGTTCTCTGTATGAAGAGAAAGGAATCAGTGTGAAAAAGTTTCAGAGGGAAAGAAAAGGGAGAAAAAGAGCAGGGAGAAGCAGCATTGGGATTGCTTTGTGAATACATTCTTGAAGAAGGTTTATTTAACTTCTGGACCACAAGAAACACTTTTAAATCTGATTTCTTGGTGTAATAGTCACTGTGTTATTACCCTAAATTTATCTGGCAACTATTCTTGTGACACAGGTGATGCAGATCTGCATACCTGAACATCTTTGTACTGTGGCCAAAGGGAAATTCTGTGAGTGGGGAAATAGATCTTCTTAAACAAAAGAAGGTTTAAAGGGTTTTAATTTGTAAACTTTTTGTCTATTGAGAGCTATACAGTGGGGATTTTTCTTAAGAGAAAAAAAACAACAAAAAACCACCATCTTTTGGGTGTTTCTTGTATGATGACTTTTTTTACTCTGGCTTTTCTCTTTCTGGGAGGAGTCCTTATGTGGTCTTTGCTAAGTGCTAGGTGCTAGAGACTAGAGAAAGGTGCGTGAACAGTGAAATGCGTGCAAACTTACACATCTTGAAAGAACAGTGCACAAACATGCCAGTCTTGGGGAAGGAATTTCTGGGGTTTTGTTTATTTTCCTTTAGTTCGTACATTGCTCTAGAGATTCAAAATGCCTTCAAGCTCTGGAGCAATGCATAGACTGAAAAAAGTGCAAAACCAAAAGCCAAAATCTATTGTCTTTAACACCTCTTATTTCCTTCACTGCTGTTTTCTTTTGCTTAAGAGTGTCCAGTGACAAACTGGCCTCTCTTCCTCTCTGTCCCTGGCAAATGTGGCTCTGTTCCTCACCTCTTGATAACATTGAACCCCTTTGTTTTGCAGAGGCATTTCCACCAACGTTTCTTACCAGACCTGAACCTATTACCACTTTTGTTGGCAAAAGTGCCAAGTTCCTGTGTACTGTTTCGGGCACTCCAGTCATCGACATCACCTGGCAGAAGGATGGAACAACTATTTCACCTTCAGACCATCATAAGATCTCCAAAGTGGAAAATAAACATGTTTTAGAAATTTCCCTTCTTACCACTAGTGACAGAGGGGTTTACACTTGCAAGGCTTCCAACAAGTTTGGGGCTGATATTTGCCAGACTGAAATGGTCATTATAGACAAGCCCCACTTCATCAAAGATTTGCAGTCAGTACAGTCAGCAGTTAATAAAAAAATACGTCTTGAATGTCAGATAGATGAAGACAGGAAAGTAACTGTAGGGTGGACAAAGGATGGAAACAAAATCCCTCCAGGCAAAGATTATAAGATTTACTTTGAAGACAAAATAGCCTCGCTTGAGATTCCTCTGGCTAAGCTCAAGGACTCAGGCCACTATGTGTGTACTGCTTCAAATGAGGCAGGAAGCAGCTCCTCTTCTGCCAGCGTCACAGTCAGAGGTAAGATAGCTCTATGTCCCCTTTACCTCTCATCTTCTTGGGTTCCCCATTTCTTCTTTCACAGGCAAATGACTTATTTGGGCCAAAATTACACTGTGAATTCTTCTTAGACCTGCCACCTGGTCCATTCCCTGTAGTCTTTTCCCCTGCTGCCTTACAGTGCACCGTGTGTTACTTCAATTTTCTTTCACCAGAGAAAAACAAGAATTGCTCCTGCCTGCAGGGGAGAGATGGATAAAGAGGGAAAGCAAGACCACAGAAGCTGAAGCTCAGCAAAGATTATGCTGATCTCTTGTGAAGCTGTATTTTGTTCTTGCTCTGGGAAGCAATCTTTCAAAGCTTTGTATTTCAGTTTTCTTTCCTTTCTCCCTTTTCCTTTTCCCTTTCCTTCCCCTTTCCTCTTCCCCTTCTTCCCCTTTTTACCGTGTCTTTCCCTCTCTTCCCTTTTCTTCCCATTTTCAGAACCACCGTCCTTTGTGAAGAAGGTCGATCCATCTTATTTACTGACCCCAGGCGACTCTGCACGCCTTCAATGCAAAATCAAAGGATCTCCTGAAATTCAGGTTACTTGGTTCAAGAACAATAAGGAAATCCATGAAAGTAACACACACAGGATGTCCTTTGTCAATTCTGTGGCTGTATTAGATATTTTGGAAATGAAAGTTGATGACACTGGGACCTACTCATGCGAAGCCGTCAATGAAGTTGGAAGTGACAGTTGCACCTCTGAAGTGGTTGTCAAAGGTCTGTCCTTCTTGTTGCTGCCAGTCACATTCTTGAGAAAAACCTTCCTTCCTTTTTCTTTTTTTTTTTTATATGGTTGACTAATTCTTTCTTACTGCTTTTATAGAGCCTCCGTCTTTCATCCGAACACTTGAACCTGCAGAGCTAGTTAAGGGAACAAACCCCATTCTTCAGTGTGAGGTTGCTGGCACTGGACCCTTTGAGATTAGCTGGTACAAAGACAAGAAGCAGATTCGCAGTAGTAAAAAATACAGGTTGACCTCTCAGAAGGCTGTTATTTCTTTGGAGGTGTCCTCATTTAATAGTGCTGATGTTGGTGAATACGAGTGTGTGATAGCTAATGAAGTCGGGAAGTGCATGTGCAGTGCCACATACATCTTGAAAGGTCAGTGGGAGAGAAAAAACTCCACTTACTGAAGGGATTGGCAAAAACCTCTTATTTCATTAAATATCTTTTCTTTGGATTTGTGGGAGGCTGGGGAGGCTGGGGAGAAAGAATATCTTCTTCTCTTAAAATTCTGTGTGTATCTTGAGTCTTATCTGGCATCAAACCTGTGAATTTGAAGAACATTGAGATTAATGTTAGCTCCCAGCTGGAGAAAGCAGTTCTCCAACTTGCCTGCTCTTTTGCTGAATTGCAACATATACTGCACATACTGTCTTACAAAACTGTCTTTAAGTAGCAGATTTTATGTGATGATGTAATAGTAGATGAGTATTTTTTTTTTGTCTCTCTTCTTTGAACTAGAACCACCATCTTTTGTTAAGAAAATTGAAAATGTGACAGCTCTGGCTGGAGATAGTGTTACATTACAGGCCGTGGTGAAAGGGTCAGAACCTATTTCTGTTACATGGATGAAAGGCAAAGACATTATCAAAGATGATAACAATGTGAGAGTGACATTTGATCACGGTCTAGCAACACTGCAAATTACTGGAGTCCAGCTGAGCTCTGGTGGCAAATACACCTGTGTGGCTGAGAATGATGCAGGAAGCCAGTCCTGCTTTGGTGAACTAGCAGTGAAAGGTCAGTGGAGAAATGCTGTGATCCCTGCAGTCTCCAACCTGAGAGGAGAAGAAATTTCCTTTTTTCCTTAACAACAATTGTTTAATTCTGTTGTAGAACCTGCCAAAATAATTGAAAAAGCCGAAATGATCCAGGTTACAGCTGGGGAACCAGCTATTTTGGAGTACACTGTCACAGGCACTCCAGAGCTGAAAACTAAATGGTTCAAAGATGGAAAGACACTACCTGCCAGCAAAAAGTATAGGATCAGCTTCAAAAATAACATTGCCCAGCTCAAGTTTTATGCCACTGAAATGCAAGACAGTGGTGAATATACCTTTGAGATATCCAATGATGTGGGCATCAGCTCTTGTACTACCAGCTTCATTGTGCTAGGTTGGTACTGCCTCTTTGCAAAGTGCCCTGTTGCTCTGCTCTGTGCCCAACAGAGCCAGAAGCAGAACAGAATTCCTCTTTTGCTCATGTGTTCCTTTCTGTCATTTTTTTCACTCTCAACAGATCGCACTCTCCCTCCCTTCTTTACTAAACCACTGAAGAATATTGACAGTGTCATTAGTGCCTCATGCCGTCTAGACTGCAAAATTTCAGGCTCTCTTCCAATGACTGTCTCATGGTTTAAGCAGGACACTGAGATCACTTCAAGTGCCAAGTACACAGTACACTTTGCAGAAGGTTCAGCATCTCTGGAAATAAAACACCTAGATGCAAATGATGCTGGGGTCTACATTTGCAGAGCCACAAACTCTGCTGGTAGCAAAGAGAGCAGCAGCACTTTGTTTATAAAAGGTTTGGCAATTTGTTTCACTTTTCTTGGAATTTTGCTTACCTTGTGAAAATAATTTTCTTTCCCAAAATACAAGCCCTCTCTTACTCTTAACAATTTTTTCCTTTCAACGCAATCCAGAGCCACCCAGCTTCACTGTAGAACCAGAATCTCAAGATGTATTGCCTGCATCGACTGTACATTTCAAAGGAATGTTTAAAGGCACAACACCACTGACAGTGAAATGGTTTAAAGGTGATACTGAGCTGGTGACAGGAGGAGCCTGCTACATTATGACAGAAGGATTAACAAGTTACTTGGAGCTTTATGCAGTCAAACCAACTGACTCTGGAAAATACACCTGCAAAGTCTCCAATGTAGCTGGTTCAGTAACATGCAGTGTAAACTTATTTGTGAAAGGTTTGCATTCTTACCTTTATTTACAATTCTAGCTGCTGGATTAACACAGCAGCACTCTTTCCTGTGTTCTTTGTCCTGAATACACTTCTTAAATCCACAGAACCTGCTGCCTTCAAGGAGAAGCTAGAGCCAACTCAGCTGGTAAAGAAAGGTGGATATGTTGAACTGACCTGTGAAGTCACTGGTACTCCTGAGATTAAAATCACGTGGTTCAAGGATGATAGAGAGCTAAAAGAGAGTGACAAATACAGGATATCTTTTACAAAATCTTTGGCAATACTCCACGTTTCAGAGGTTGATACTGAAGACAGTGGGGAATACATTTGCGAAGCCAAAAATGATGCTGGAAAAGATATCTGCAGTAGTGTTGTTACAGTCAAAGGTGTGTGTGACATCTAGTCACGCTGTTTGTATCTTTAAACTCAGTACAGTGGTGCCAGCTTCAAAACTATGATTAATGCAAATTGCACTTTCTTTCTCGCACTGTAGAGTCACCTTATTTTAGCAAGGAGTTTCAATCCATGGAAGTCTTGAAGGATTCTGATGTGGTTTTGGAGTGTGAGGTGCTTGGCACGCCTCCCTTTGAAGTGTTTTGGGTGAAAGATGATAAACCCGTGCGGAGCAGTAAGAAGCACAGAATAAGCATTGAGAAATCTTTGATTAGCCTCCATGTTTTCAGGTTTGATGCTTCTGATGTTGGCGAGTATCAGTGTAGAGTAACAAACGATGTTGGGAGCTGCCTCTGCCGTTCAGAGGTCACACTGAAAGGTTAGTGCAAGGTGCAGAACACCACTAGCATGCTCCTACCCCAGTGTGGTTTCCATGCCACACTATTACACACCAGACTTGTACTTACATAACCACTTTCTTCTTGCCAGAGCCTCCGCAGTTTTTGAAGAAGATAGAAAACATTAGCTCCCTTCGAGGGGGAACAGTTGTGTTTCAGGCTGCTATTAAAGGTTCCTTGCCCATCACTGTGTCCTGGTTGAAAGACAATGATGAAGTGATTGAAGACAACAATATCAAAATGACTTTTGTGAACAATGTTGCCACTCTTATGGTGAGATCTATTGAGCTGAAACATGATGGGAAATATTTCTGTCAGGCTAAAAATGAGGCAGGAATTCAGAGGTGTTCTGCTCTGCTGACTGTCAAAGGTTGGTCTTACCCTGAGGGCTTGCAGTTGTCTGAGGTGGTTCCCTTGTGATTTTTACAGCTGCATTTAACACTCTATCTCCTTATTTACAACAGAACCTGCTACAATTGTGGACAAGGCTGTGTCAATAGATGTGACTGAGGGAGACCCAGCAACCTTGCAGTGTAAATTTTCAGGAACAAAACCTATTACAGCCAAATGGTTCAAAGATGGCAAGGAACTGACATTGGGCCCAAAATATAAGATCAGTGTTACAGATACTGTCTCAGTCTTAAAGGTGCTTTATGCAGATAAGAAAGATAGTGGAGAATACATCTTTGAGGCTCAAAATGACGTTGGGAGCAGTAGCTGTTCTGCCAACATTAATGTCCTAGGTGTGTATGGGCTCTCTCTTATTATTGCTTTTATATTAAAAAATCTTTTATGCTGAGCTGATATCTATCACAGCCATGGTTGAATTTCAAAATTTTGTCTTTTTACTCTGTCTTGGATAGATCTCATTATACCGCCTAAATTCACCAAAAAACTCAAGAAAATGGACAGCATTAAGGGGTCTTTTGTCCACCTGGAGTGTATAGTGTCTGGTTCGCATCCTATAAGTATCCAGTGGTACAAGGATGGCCAAGAAATAACAGCAAGTGAAAAGCACAAATACTCTTTCCATGATAATACCGCATTTCTGGAAATAAATAATCTGGAAGGCACAGACAGTGGCTCTTACACTTGTGAAGCAACAAATAAAGCAGGAAGCAACCAATGCAGCGGGTTCTTAACAGTCAAAGGTTTGAGTTCTTTCTTTGTCTTGTGTTAGGTCTCATTCATAATTTTAGATTTCCCAATCTCAGAGTAATCCCCTTTCTTCCTTTTTGCATGTTATAGAACCACCATATTTTGTGGAAAAACCCCAGTCTCAAGAGGTTGTGCCCAATGCTAGGGTTCAGTTCAAAGCGCTGGTGAAAGGGTCTACTCCTCTGCAGATAAAGTGGTTTAAAGACAGCCAGGAGCTTCTGTCTGGAGCCAGTAGATCTGTCTGGAAGGATGACACTTCTAGTGTTCTGGAGCTCTTCTCAGCTAGGACATCTGATTCTGGGAACTACACTTGTCAGATAAGCAATGATGTGGGGACTGCAACCTGCAAAGCGACTCTGTTTGTAAAAGGTGTGCAACCCACTCTTCTAATATTTTTGGTTCTGATTTTTCTGTGCAGATTTGGTGGGAGAGGGAGGAAGCATTTTAGCCTTTTGTTTTTCTTTAAATTCTGGGGGGTTTATTCCTACCTTGAATATTATAAAGCCTCAACTTCTCTGTCCATCTTCTAGAGCCGCCCAGATTTATTCAGATGCCAACTTCTGTAGTAGCTTTGCGTGAAGGACAGTCCACCACTTTTGAGTGCCAGGTAGTAGGCACGCCAGAGATCCACATTACATGGTACCTGGATGGGAATGAAGTGACTGACCAAGCCAAGTACGGTATCTCCTTCATAGATGGTTTAGCCACTTTGAGAGTCACTCAAGCCAGAGTGGCAGATAGTGGGATTTATGTTTGTGAAGCCCACAATGATGCAGGTAGTGAGAGCTGCAGCATCGAGCTGAAAGTAAAAGGTTGGTTTTGAACATCTTGTCATCTCTGTCACATATCTGGGCTGAAGAAGTAGGAGATACTTCTTCTCCCCTCAAAACTATTTAAGGTTACTATCTACTTTTCCCTCATTCTTCCTTATAGAGCCTCCAACCTTTGTTCGGGAGTTGCGTCCCACCGAGGTAGTGAAGGGTTCAGAGGCCACACTAGAGTGTGAGGTCACTGGTACCCCTCCATTTGAGGTGAAGTGGCTGAAAAACAATAAGGAGATGTTCAGCAGCAAGAAATACGCTATCACCACCAAAGAATCAATATTTACTCTTAATGTGACTAACTGTGACACTTCGGATGTTGGTGAATATCAGTGTATTATATCAAATGAAGGTGGGAGCTGTTCTTGCAGCACAAGACTCAGCTTAAAAGGTCAGTCCTCTAGAAAGCACACCTCAAACATTATATACCTCAGCCATAGTGTAGCGACTGGGATTACTTTATATGATCCCTCTTTCTCTTCTTCCCTTTCCACGACTTCTCTTCCGAACAACAAACAAAACTCACACCACAGAACCGCCATCCTTCGTCAAGAAGCTGGAGAACGTCACTAGCATTTTGAAAGGTGATGCATTCTTTCAGTGCGTCGTAGCAGGTGCTCAACCCCTATCTGTGTCATGGATAAAAGATGAGAAAATACTAGAAGATGATGAGCACCACCACATTACCTTCGAGAACAGGGTGGCCACACTGAAGCTTACGAATGTTAACCTCAGCCACAGAGGGAGATATACCTGTCAGGCAAAGAATGAATCTGGCATGGAGAAGTGCTTTGCTTTGCTTTTTGTACAAGGTGTGTACAAGGGGTAACCTTGATGAATACTTGGAAAGTCTGTTCCCAATCTATGTCGCTAACTGCTGTAATTTTTATACTCTTTATACCTCAGAGCCTGCACAGATCATAGAAAAGGCTAAATCACTTAAAGTCACTGAAAAAGACCCCGTGACTTTGGAATGTACTGTGGCTGGGACACCAGAGCTCCGAATAAGATGGTACAAAGATGGCAAGCAGCTCCTGCCCAGTAGATACTACACAATGAGCTTTGAAAACAATGTGGCCAGTTTCAGGATTGAACCTGTATCAAAGGAAGATAGTGGTACATATAGTTTTAAGGTTGAAAATGACTTCGGAAGTAGCACCTGTGAAGCTGTTCTGACTGTGCTAGGTTTGTATTGCAAATCCATCAGAGGGAATGAAAAATAATGTCCGTGAAAGATAAGCAAGAAGTTAACCAGTGTGTTTTTTGCTATTTTTTGTGTTGGGCAGATCAATCAATTCCTCCTGTATTTATCAAAAAGCTAACCAAAAAGGATACAATTCTGGGATCTTCTATCCAAATGGAGTGCAAAGTCTCTGGGTCACTCCCCATTGTTGCAAAATGGTTTAAGGATGGAAAAGAGATAACTGACAGTGCAAAATATAGAAGCCTGTGCCATGAGAACACTATATCACTTGAGATTGCTAACCTAGAGCTGGCAGACAGTGCAAATTACACATGCAGTGTCTCTAATGTTGCTGGAAATGATTCTTGCAGTGCTGTCCTGACTGTGAAAGGTTTGAAACTCTTTTACTATTTCTTATCTATGATGAATGCTGGGAAAATACCTTAAATCTTCTGCTAACATAACACTCTTATACATCTTAATGTTAATACTGAAAGCTTGGTCTCCATGATTGCCTCACTGATTTTCTTCATTCTTAGACATTTCTGATGTAACTGTTTCTTTTTCTTAAAAACTGCAGAACCACCAAGTTTCTTAGTAAAACCTGAAAGCCAGCAAGCCATACCAGATTCCACAGTGGAGTTCAAGGCCACACTGAAAGGAACACCACCCTTTACAGTAAAGTGGTTCAAAGAAGACTTAGAACTTGTATCTGGTCCAACTTGTTTCATTGGGATTGAAGGTTCAACTGGGTTCTTAACTCTCTATTCAGTGGATTCTTCTAAGAGTGGGCACTACACTTGCCACGTTTTAAATGACGTTGGCAGTGACTCTTGCACTACAACACTGGTGGTAACAGGTGTGCACTCTTTCTTGTTGTGCTGTTATCTTTTTGTCTCCTTTTCTTTCCTTTTCACCAAATCCACCTTGGTGATCTTTGATATACTACCAAGTGAATTCCCTACCCTGTGTTTGCAACCCACAGTTGTTTGGCTCTTTTCCCAGCTATTTTCTCTCCAGTATTAATTCAGACCTTCCTGACCTCACTTGTTTTGGTTTTTTAGAACCTCCCAAGTTTGCTAAGAAACTAGAGGCAGCAAAAGTAGTCAAGCAGGGTGACTCAGCCCGGCTTGAGTGCAAAGTAAGTGGATCTCCAGAGATGAAAGTGATGTGGTTCAGAAATGACCATGAAATTGTTGCCAGTGAAAAATTCCGGACATCATTCATTGACTCTGTGGCTGTGCTTGAAATGAATCATCTCAGTACTGATGACAGTGGTGACTACATCTGTGAAGCTCACAACCCTGCCGGCAAGGCCAGCTGCAGCACCAAAGTCACAGTGAAAGGTTAGCTGTCCCCTTGCTCTCCAGCTGCATCCTATTTTTCCCCTGGTGGTTGTATCCCTTAGAAATACACAGGAATATGAGATTAATTATTTCAGGGCTGGCCTGTTCTTCATGTCATGTTTTTTTCTTAATGCCCCCTCATCTTCTCTGCCAGTGTCTAAACAAGAGAGTTGATGTCCTTATTGCAGATGAGCCCTAAGCTAGTTTTTCCCCAGTTCTATATTTTTTACTACTCAAGAGAGTTCATAGTGAGAATTGCTATATCAAGGAGCTGAAATTGGAAGAGAAAGAGCAAACACAGACTGAGTGGTGTCAGTTTTACACCCTGTATGGAAGATTACTACCAGCTAAATGAGACCCGTAACCTGTACACTCTCTGCCAAAGGTCACCCCTCTGTTTGCCTCTGCTAAAGGTGAGCTAAGGGCTCCCTTTGTGCAAGCTCATTTCATATTGTTCCCAGAAAATGGGGGAAGTCTTGTCCATTATTTAGATATTCTCAGCAGTCCCATTTTCCAAAAGCAGGTATCTACAGACTCTTTGTTGATCAACGAGCTTCAGACTACTTTCTAAATGTTCCTTTCTTCCCTTGTTAGAACCTCCTGTCTTTAGCAGGAAGCCTTCTCCAGTAGACATTGTCAAAGGATCTGAGGTTAGCCTGGAATGTGAGATTTCAGGAACACCTCCATTTGACGTTGCCTGGTACAAAGACAGGAGACAAATCCGCAGTAGTAAGAAGTACAAGGTTACAGCCAAAAACTACCACACAAGCGTTCGCATTCTTAATGTCGAAGCTGCAGATGTTGGTGAATATCAGTGCAAAGCACAGAACGACGTAGGAAGTGACACTTGCGTTTGCACTGTGAAGCTGAAAGGTAAAGTACTGGTACATGTGTCTTCTGCAGCACTCCCAAGGGAGCTGCAGTGCTCTTCTTTGCGGAAACACTGTGAGTATTTAGTATATTTCTTATATGCGTATTTCTTCTTCAGAACCACCAAAATTCTTGACCAAAATAAACAGCGTGACTGTTGTGGTTGGTGAACCAGTAGAGTTACAAGCAAGAGTGGAGGGCTCCCAGCCAATTTCTGTGCAGTGGCTTAAAGACAAAGAGGAAATTATCAGAGAAAGTGAGAACACGAAGATCACATTTATGGAAAATATTGCAACTTTGCAATTTGTGCGCACAGAGACAAACAGTGCTGGAAAATACACATGTCAGATCAGAAATGATGCTGGAAGTCGTGAGTGTATGGCTACATTAACTATTCTAGGTGGGTAAAAAGCACAAATTCCTGGAAGTTTCTTTATAAAGTTAGAAACTTGGCTATTTAGTATCAGCTGTATACTTTGCTTATGCCTCTGAGTTCAAAACAAACAAAACAGAGAATCCTTCTCTCTCCAACAAGCAGAGGTCAGGTTCCATATTTCTGGTTGTCCAGCAATAGGATTGAAAGGAAAGGCTCTGCATCTCTGTCATGTTCTCTGCTCATGCCTGCTCGGAGAGGGAGATTAAAATATTTTATATTTTAAATGAAAATATAATTTAAAATTATTTAAAATATTTTAAAATATTTTTACTTAATTTTGGAAAGCATCTGAAATTTGCAGTTTAGGGTAACAGAAAGGATGAGAAAAACAGCTCTGTAAAAATCTCCACACCCCAACAAATCAAAATTTCCTTAGTATCCAATGTGTAAACCTCATCTCATAATGCTATAATACTAATTAGCTAATTGGTATTATAGCTAATTAGCTAATACTAATCAAACCCTGTTTAATAATTAGCTAATTAGCTAATACTAATCAAACCCTGTTTTAACCATATATGTTACCCATCTCTCCTTCCAGAGCCTGCAGTCATTGTAGAGAAAGCAGAGCCAATGAAAGTTACTATAGGAGATGCCTGTACTCTGGAATGCAAAGTAGCAGGCACACCACAGCTTTCCACTGGGTGGTTCAAGGATGGCAAAGAACTGACCAGCAGCCAAAAATACAGAATCACTTTCCTCAATAATGTATCTACACTTAAAATTATGGATGCAGAAAAGGAAGATGGTGGATTGTACACTTTTGCTGTGCAAAACGACGTGGGGAAAAGCAGTTGTACAGCATCGGTTGATGTTTTAGGTTGGTTGGGTAGCTTGTCTTCTATCTTTTACAAAAGCTTTTGTTTGGCCATAATCTCTGTTCTTTCTTCCTTTCCTTTACTCATTTTCTCTCTAATCATGTATTTATTATGTTTTCTTACGCAGACCGAATCATTCCTCCTTCTTTCACAAGAAAACTAAAGGAAACCCCTTGTGTTCTGGGTTCCTCAGCACTGCTGGAGTGTAAAGTGTCAGGTTCACCTCCTATTTCTGTCACCTGGTTCCAAAATGGACTTAAGCTAGTCAGTGGAGAAAAACATCAAATCTCCTTTTCAGATAACCTATGTATTTTAGAAGTTAATTCACTGAGCCACTCAGATACTGGCACTTACACCTGCAAAGCTACCAACACGGCTGGCTCAGATGAATGCAGTGCTGTATTGACTGTACAAGGTGGGTATATGATGGTCAGGAAACTCTCTAAGATATTCTTTTCTCTTTATCTCTTGAAATTATCTGCAGTCTTTTGTAAATATTCTTGGGGAAAATTATTGACAGAAAAATAAAGATTTTACTCTTTGTCTTCAGTAGGTGTGTGGAAATACCAGAGTTATGCTGCAGCAATTTGTCTTATCTGTCTTTTTCTTTTGTGAATTTAGAGCCACCTTCTTTTGAGAGGACCCCAGAGCCTCTGGATGTGTTGCCAGGCACAAGCATCACTTTCACATGTGTTGTCAGAGGAACCCCTCCTTTTAAGGTTAACTGGTTTAGAGGGGCCAATGAACTTGTGCCGGGGGACAAATGCAATATCTACTTGGAGGAGTCTGTTGTGGAGCTTGAGTTATTTGATGTAACTCCTTCCCAAAGCGGAGAGTACACTTGTCTAGTGACTAATGATGCTGGCAGGGTAAATTGTACAACACACCTTACAGTAAAAGGTTTGTAAAGATGATGTCTCTCCATTTACCTTAGGTTATTGTTTCCTTCTCTCCATTTGGCATGTTGTGCTCAACATTTGTGATTTATCTTTCATTAGAGCCAGCTGTCTTTGTGAAGAAACTGAGTGATCAATATGTGGAGCCTGGCAAGCCCATCATCTTAGAGGGCACTTACACAGGCAGCCTGCCCATTTCTGTGACATGGAAGAAGAATGGCCACACCATCACACAATCTCAGAAGTGTAGTATCACCACCACAGAGAAATCCTGCATCCTGGAAATACTTGAGAGCACTAAAGAAGATGCAGGAGAATACATTTGCCATGTTGAAAATGAGGCAGGAAGAGATGTTTGTGAGGCTGTAGTCTCTACCCTAGGTGTGTGCTCCCTTTGCTTCTTTTCCTTGCCTTTTTTTCAAGTTTATGCTTTCCAAAACCTGGCACACAATAAGCCTGTCTAATTGCTTTCTTTTTTTTAGAACCTCCCTTCTTTGTTACACACTTGGAACCTCTTGAGGTGTCAGTTGGGTCTTACACAACATTGCAATGCCACGTTGCTGGAACACCAGAAATTACAGTGTCTTGGTACAAAGGTGATACAAAACTCAGGTCTACTCCTGAGTATAAAGTGTTCTTTAAGGACAATGTTGCTACACTTATTTTCAACAGAGTGGCTATCAATGACAGTGGAGAATATATCTGCAAGGCAGAAAACAGTGTAGGAACTGCATCTACAAAGGCTCTCTTAACAGTTCAAGGTGATGATTTTATATTAGCTTTCTAAAACTCTTTTTCTCTTGCAAAACTATAAAAAAGTTGCTTCCTGGGGTGTATTTATCCTTTACTTGCTTTCTTCCAGAACGCAAGCAACCACCTTCTTTTGCAAGAAAATTAAAGGACATTGAGCACCCTGCTGGTTTACCCCTTAAGCTTATGTGTCGGCTCAATGGCTCAGAGCCCATTACTGTCACCTGGCACAAAGATGGTGTGCTGCTGAAGGATGACCACAATGTGCACACATCCTTTGTAGATAATGTTGCAGTGCTGCAACTGGTGCGAACCGAGATGAATCATACTGGGCAATACTCCTGCACAGCCACCAATTCAGTGGGTACTGCCACCTCAAGTGCTAGACTCACAGTGGCAGGTGTGTTGGCTTAAAAACTTTTACTTGGACCACAGGCTCCTCCCTCTTATTTCATGCATGCAATGGTGTGTTGGGTTACCTTTTTTCTGAGATGTGAGTATTACATGGTTTTCTTGTATTTCTAGAACCCAAGCAAGCACCTGTCTTCGACATCAAACCAGAATCTATTGATGTGCCTTTTGGAGAAAGTGCTGATTTTGAATGTCATGTCACGGGAGCCCAGCCAATACACATAACGTGGTCAAAGGATGGTCGGGAGATCCGAACTGGAGGAAATTTCAATATTACATTCACAGCCAACACAGCTCACCTTCGAGTGCTCAGAGTGGGTAAAGGAGACTCTGGCCAATATACTTGCCAAGCTAGTAATGAAGCTGGGAAAGATTTCTGCTCAGCCCAACTCAGTGTCAAAGGTATTAAGTCACCCCCTTTGTTTGTGCATTTTCTTTTTCTTGGGTAAAGAGATCTCTTTGTCTTTGATCTTCTACCATTTCTAGTTTAGAAATATATAGAAAGTAGCTTTCCAGAGTGCAGACATAAATCATGCAATGACCTTCTCGCATCATACTGTGTAACTGCAGAAGCCTTGTGGCCCTGCAAAATATCCAAGGAGCAAGGTACATGTGTGAACCTGTTTGTATGGAGAGTTGCATTCACATTGCTTTTTACTTCAATAAACTATAGTCACTATGGTAGTTAAACTATAGTCACTGTGGTAGTCACTCATAAAAATTGCTATATAGAAAATTATTAGTAAATACAGTTCTATCTTGCATTTCTTGGCCTACATATTTGACTCTTTAAAATTTGCTAATGATTTCAGTTGGAGTTCTGAATTGTTGATTTAATCTGGATTATGAATCACCTAATTTTTTCGTGCAGAAATATACTTTAAAAGATTTGTAAGCAAATGAAACTATCCTTACCATGTTTCTGTTGCTCCCAGGGATGAAGGGCTTGTCAGATCCTTCATGTTGGCCTGGGAACTTGTTATCACCAAAGGTAGCAGCAAAATTTCGATTGGGTGGAGCAACCGTCCTTTGTGTATCTTTTACAGCTTCAACTGTCTGATGTAGCAGGGTCCTAAGCTGGAAGAATATAGTATCAGTTTTTGTCTTTGCCTTCTTTTCTTAATCTTCTGTATTTCCTTGGGAGGAAACTCTGGTTGGGGATGCAGCCAACTTCTGTAACACTTTTATTTTTGCGCTGTAGCACTCATGCCTCCCAGAACTCTTGCTCTGCTCTGTAGATTTCACATGGCAAACAGGTATGTTGTCATATTCTTTACATACTTATTCTGTTCTGCAGAACCTCCCAAGTTCATCAAGAAGCCTGAAGCTTTGCGGTTTGTGAAGCAGGGGGACATAATTCAGCTTGAATGTAAAATCAGTGGCACACCAGAGATCAGAATTGTGTGGTACAAAAATGATCAGGCTCTCCAGGCAAGCGACAGGCTGCACATGTCCTTTGTAGACTCCGTGGCAACGCTGACCATCTTGGGTGCCGTGGCTGAAGATGCTGGGGATTACATCTGTGAAGCCCACAACTCTGCTGGCACAGCCAGCTGCAGCACTTCAGTCACAGTGAAAGGTTAGCACATGGCTCCACACTCCAGCAGAACCCCTGGCTGCCAGGCCTGCTCCCAGCTGCACATCCCACTGCTGCTGCAGGAGCGTCCCTCCAGCTGCTCTTGCATTTAAATGCTGCCGTGTTTAAGCAGCAGAGATCAGGCAGGAAAGAGTGGTGGATGTTCAGCACTGTGCAGTCATTCCCTGGTCTCCCCATTTAAGTCGATTGCAGGCTGAACAAGGCAAGCTTTTCAGATCACAGCAGAAGCATGGACTAGATGGAACACCAGCCATGGTGAGGGAGTTGGGAATACTTTTCAGCCATCCCTCGTCCTCCTTTTTATACACAGTGATACTGACAGGAATGAAATTTAAAACGGAAGAGGAGGCTGTGTAGCTGAGCTTCACTGACTATAGTTATCATGACTAGAAAGAGCAGAGGGGAAAGATGGAATGTAAGATGGAATGTGACCCTAGAGTTCAGGGAGAGTGGCTTTTGGAGAAGGATATTGAGCACTGATTCCAAACAGGTGCAGAAGTATCACATTTTCTGCTTGGATTCTAAGTGCTGGGATTTTTTAGAGGTGAGGCCACATATTTAAAAGCTAAATATGTGTTTACAATATAAGCGTAGGCTCCCTTCCTGAATATGTTGCTTCCTGCTACTATCCAGAAACCCAACCAGAGAAGGAAGCTCACACATTATGATATGATTCTTTTTTTATAGAACCACCTGTTTTTAGCAAGGTGCCAAGCCCTGTGGACACTCTTAAAGGCTCAGATGTTATCCTTCAGTGCGAGATAGCAGGGACCCCACCCTTTGAGGTGGCTTGGTTCAAGGACCGGAGGCAGGTCAGGAGCAGCAAGAAGTTCAAGGTGACAGCAAAGCACTCCGTTGCCAGTCTTCATATTCTCAGTTTGGAATCTCAAGATACTGGAGAATATCAATGCAAAGCTATGAATGAGGTGGGAAGTGACACTTGCACCTGCCCAGTGAAATTCAAAGGTTTGTATGCTAGAAGATCAACATCACTGTCCTGTTTCCTTGATCTCCTGGCTGTCGCTCTTCCAAGCAAGCAAGTATGACTAACTGTCCTCTGCCTCCTTGTTTTTGCTATCAGAACCTCCACGGTTTGCCAAGAAGCTGAGTGACACTGCAATCTTCATCGGGGAGCCAACAGCCCTGCAGGCAGTAGTGGAAGGATCCCCACCAATTTCTGTTGTCTGGCTCAAGGATAAGGGTGAAGTTATTAGGGAGAGTGAAAATGTTCAAATGTGGTTTATGGACAATATTGCAACTCTTGAGATTGCCAGTGCAGAGGGAACTGACGTTGGAAAATACATCTGTCAGATCAAAAATGATGCTGGCATGCGGGAGTGCTCTGCCTTTTTACAGGTCCTAGGTGGGTATAGCCTTCTGCACTGTAGGTACTGTGTCTTACAGCTTGCACAGCTGGCTCTGCCAGCCTTTGCCTCCTGCTTATACCCTGTGCTCACAAGTTTGTGGGTAGATTTTCCTGTGACACACAGACCCCTCCCTTCCTATTTCAGAGCCAGCAGTCATCTTAGAGAAGACGGAGCCGATCACAGTAATGGCTGGCAATCCTTTTACCTTGGAGTGCAAAGTAGGAGGAACACCTGAGCTTATCACCAAGTGGTACAAAGATGGCAGAGAACTAAAGAGTGACCGCAAATACCAAATTACCTTTTTCAACAATATATCCACTTTGAAAGTCTTTTCTGCAGACAGGGGAGACAGGGGATTGTACACCTTTGAGGTGCACAATGAAGTGGGGGACAGCAGCTGCACTTCTTCAGTTGATGTATCAGGTCAGCTCTATGTCTTTATTTTTCACTCTTGTCTTTAAAGAAAGCTTTTATTTTTCCCTCTTTTCTTTCCCTTGAAAGAATCCTCAACACTTGTCTTCCTGTTCTTCTGCCCTGTCCTACTTAGATCGCCTTGTTCCTCCTTCATTCTCAAGAAAACTAAAGGAGACAAATGGGGTGCTGGGATCCTCTGTGCTGCTGGAGTGCAAAGTGTCTGGCACAGCTCCCATATCTGTGTCTTGGTTTCAAGATGGGAATGAGATTGTTAGTGGAGAAAAACACGAAATCTCATTCTTGGATAATGTTTGTGCTTTGAAGTTGAATGCCCTGGATGTCACAGATACAGGGTCATATACATGTGTGGCAGCCAACGTGGCTGGATCTGATGAATGCAGTGCCTTCTTGACTGTACAAGGTCAGTGGAAGGATACTGCTATACCTTCAACAAAGTTCTTCTTCCCTCTTCTCTTTATTTTCTCTGGTTTCCCATATTTTCTTTTTCATGGCTTGTTTGGTTTGGGATTTTTTCCCATGATTTCTTTTATTTTTTTCTTTTTGACTCAAACCTGCACATTTTCCTCCCCACAGAGACTGTACTATTAACAACTTTCTCCCTCTTCCACTTCTTTGCATGATCCTTAGAACCACCTTCTTTTGTGAAGACACCTGATCCCCAGGAAGTTTTGCCTGGATCAAATGTGACATTCACCAGCTACATCAAGGGCAGTACTCCCTTCAAAGTGACCTGGTTCCGAGGCATCAGGGAGCTGGTGCCAGACAGCAACTGCTCCATCTCTCTCAATGAGTCTGTGGCACAGCTGCAGCTGTACAACGTGGAGCCAGGCCACAGCGGGGACTATGCCTGTGTGGTCACAAATGATGCTGGCAGTGCCTCATGTACAACACAGCTCTTTGTGAAAGGTGTGTTTGGGTGTATGCGTGAATGCACAGTTATCTTCATTCACTCCCTGCCTGCAGCTCTTCCACATCTGTCCATCTTACTATTGATTTATACCTCCCCACAGAGCCTGCAGTATTTGTGAAGAAATTAAGTGATTTCAGTGTGGAGCAGGGGAAGTCCATTGTGCTAGAAAGCAGCTACATTGGCACCCCTCCCATCTCTGTCACCTGGAAAAGAAATGGCATGCCCATTGCTCAGTCTCAACGTTGCACTGTTACAACTACTGAAAAATCTGGTATTCTTGAAATCTTCAACAGCACAAAGAATGATGAAGGCGAATATACCTGTGAGGTGGCAAATGAGGCGGGTGGGGATGTTTGCCGCAGCCTTGTATCCATCTTAGGTATTCACCACCCCTGAACCCCCTAATGCACCCCAGTGATGCTCTGCCTCTGCTCACCACATTCTCTCCTTCCCTAGAACCACCTTATTTTGTCACGCACCTGGACCGTGTGGAGGTGAAGGTTGGCGAGCCCTTGACCTTAAAATGCCAGATTGGTGGTTCACCAGAAATCAAGGTGTCCTGGTACAAAGATGACACCAAGCTCAGATCAACACAGGCTTATAAAATGTACTTCAAGAACAATGTGGCAACACTGGCATTCTCTGCTGTAGAGGATAGCAACATTGGAGAATATATCTGCAAAGCAGAAAACAGCATCGGCTTTGCCACCTCCACAGCTTTGCTTGTTGTTAAAGGTGATGGGCCAAGAGCCACTCTTTTGTGGGGTAGTTTGTAGGAGCTCTTTGTTGTCTACAGAAAGGAGGTTTTATTAATTTCAAAGATAATTAATTCTAGGTTGACTTCCTACTGATAATGCTGATTGATTATTATTGTTTTACAGAACGTCAACTTCCCCCTACATTCACCAGAAAACTGAAAGATATCCAGGAGGTGGTTGGTGCCCCAGTGACATTTGACTGCCGTATAACTGGCTCAGAGCCTATCCAAGTGTCTTGGTACAAGGATGGGGTTCTTTTAAGTGACACTGATAACATGCAATCAGCCTTCTTAAATAATGTGGCAACTTTACAGATCTTAGAAACTAGTATGGATTACTGTGGCCAATATACTTGCTCAGCCCAAAATGCTCTGGGGACTGCCTCTTCCAGTGCCAAACTTCTCCTTACAGGTTTGTAGATCACACTTCAATGAAAATCTTTTGTATGTCTTTGCTCTTTTACATCTCCACCCTTTTTCCCCACTCTACCTATTGTGTGGTGGCCAGGGACAATGGGATGGCATGGTGAGGCATTGGTGGTGAGCTCTGCCATGCTTTCCTCTTTGCAGAACACCTACAACCTCCCTTCTTTGACATCAAGCCGGTATCTATCGATGTGGCACTGGGGGAAAGTGCAACCTTTAAGTGCCACATGACTGGTTCTGCTCCCATGAGGATTACTTGGACCAGAGACAACAGAGAGATTCGTCCAGGTGCCAACTACAAAATGACACTGGTGGAAAACACAGCCAGCTTGACAGTCTTAAAAGTTGGTAAAGGGGATACTGGACTCTACACATGTACTGCCAGCAACAGTGTTGGAAAGGACGCGTGTGCAGCTCAGCTGGCTGTACAAGGTATTGCTCTGGGTTCTGTTTATGAGGGTTTATGAGGTTTTCTTTGCAAGGCAGACACCTGGAAAACACAGTCCTGAATGCAGACCTGTGTGTGACTAACAATCTTTATGAGAGATTCTCTTATTTCACTTAAATGTTATTTTAACACTTAAATACTTACTCATATTTCTTTTGCTTTGGTATAGTACGTGGTTTTTCTCATCAAAGAGATTCTTCCATTGCAACATTTGCTCTCCCTTATTACTTTGTTGCACCTTTGTGAATGGTTCTGTTGGACAGCAAAATCTGTCTTTCTTGAGCAGTGACAGTCACCCGGGGAGTGAAAGGAAACTGAGAAAGTTCACTTATGAGGCTTAATAGTATTTTTACTGTATGTGCAGCTCCTGCAAATAGCTTTGCTCTTTCACAGGTTGAAAACATCGAAATTTGCTCTTCTAAACAGCAAAACTGGGGGAATCTGAGAGCAGATTTGGTGACAAATATCTATCCCCCCCTAACACTTCACCTCTCTTTATAGTGTGTGGATATAAAAGTAAAATCTAAATTTATAAATGGCTCAGACTGTCTTGGTGCATGTGACACATGTATATTAGTGCAATTTCCTCAGTGTAGGTGGGAACATATTTATAGCTGTTCTGGATATTTCAATCTTACCGATTTTATAAAATAAGTAATTTAACATACACTGCTTAGATTATGCCTGAGTTTAAAGGTCCCTGTTGCTTTAGGGCTTTCTTTCCTCTTTTTTCTTTTTTCTTTTTTTCTCTTTTCTCTGTATGAATTTGGAGTGCAAAGCCAGGGGGGAATATTTCAAGAGTAAAACCATTTGCTCTTTAAGACAACACAGGAAATGGAGCTACTAGTAGCAAGATTTTGTATTACTATTTATCGAATAATATATATAAAGTTTATTCCAGCCATAAACATTTTTCTTGGTGGGGATGGAAAGAGTGTGTAAGACTGAATTACCTGGATTCAGTAATAAGTAGGGCTGCTGTATTATGTAGCTTGACTTACAAAATGCATTGAAAAATTGTAGCAAGAAATCAAACCTTTTTAAAAGATCTGATGATTCTTTCCATCACAATAATGGTTTATTATTAATTATATCATTGCTAATAGCTTTATTTGAACAGAGACAGAGCTACCATTTGTAAAATGGTTCCAGCTGACCCTTTCTATTTTTTAGTCTTCAAATCTTTTTTTTGGAAAATCCTGAGCAATTTTTTCAGTATTATGATTTTATTTTTTGATCCTGAATTTACTGACACTTTTTAGTGTCAGTATTCTTTAGAATTTGTGCAGTTTCCCCAGGGCTGTAAAATTAGTGATGTTGATTGTTTTCAACCACCTTCTATAGAACTTGAAAGGGCAGTCTCTTGGAGTGCATTGATTTGCATGCATTTAATTTGAGCATATGCTATCTCACTTATATGACATGAAGCCTTTTGTTTGTAGAATTAAGATCTTTCTTTTAATTGAACTTGAAAACTTCACAGCTTTCTATTAACTTTCTCACTCTAGTATCTAATGTTCCCCATCTGTAGTTTTAATAATTGCTTAATGTTCTAGAACTGCTTTACATTCTAAATATATACCTTGCTAATATGTATACCCTCATTTCTTGAAAGGAGTGGAATCAATGTGACTACTCAGCAACTGTTAGTGTGCAGATAGATAATCAACTCTTTCTCAAAGTGAAATCTGATAGTAAATTGCTAAGGTTCCAAGAGTCCTGATGTAAACAAATCATCATTTCCATTTTTAGAAACTCAGGAAGTTTTGTTTCTAGCAACACAGGATGTTGTGCAACTGCCCATCAGGTTGAAATAATCCACAATTAATTAGATATTCTTCCTACGCTTATAGATAGTCACACAAAGAGAGACTTCATCCTGTTTTGCAGAGAGATTTGTTTGTTGTGCCCACGTTACCACCTCTTTGTTTCACTCATTATATCTTTGATCTATGGGCATTCAGTCTTGTGATTTAATCATCTAGACAGTACTTTTGATGAAAAGTATAAAACTTTCACTCCTTTCCTCTCCTTATGGAACAATGTATAACCTCTGTTTTATTTTTCAATCACAGGACATTTTACACTAATGTCTGTAATATCAGCCACCTCATAATTCTCCTCAGCATGATTATTTCAGAGCACATTTGTTTGCTACCTAAACTCCTTATCTTTTATTCCTTATGTTTGATTTTGCATTAAATGTGTGGAAGGTTATAATGCAGATACATTTATTGATTATACTAATTATTAATCACAGGACATAAAGCAATTGCTATAATATTCAACATAAATGCTTTTAATAACATTTATTGGCTGAGTAGTTGGATCCTTGCATTTGCATCAGGCTTTTTGATTACTCATGTATAACAAGAGCATATTTTGTAAGGAAAACCACATATCAACTAATCTGTAGCGAATACATAAAAGGAGAGGTACAGTGGGTCACTAAACTAAGGAGAAACTCACTGAAATGGATATAGAAAATTTGGTTTAATTTGGAGTTTAAATCAATTTGATATAATCTAAAAAATGTCATAGCAACTGCAAAATCAGAATTTTTGCTTAAGTCCCTAAAGTTTACAGTTTCAGTTACATATGTCCCTGCTTATTCAAACCATTAGTGCAGTTTAAACCATCATCTCCCCTTTTTGACTTTCCAGAACCACCAAGATTTATTAAGAAACTAGACTCCTCAAAACTTGTGAAACAGCACGATTCCACAACGTATGAATGCAAAATAGGTGGATCTCCAGAAATCAAAGTCACCTGGTACAAAGGTGAAACTGAAATCCATCCCAGTGAAAAATACAGAATGTCCTTTGTGGATTCAGTGGCAGTCATTGAAATGCACAACCTCAGTGTTGAAGACAGTGGTGACTACACTTGTGAAGCTCAGAATCCAGCGGGTAGTGCAAGCACCAGTACTACACTGAGAGTAAAAGGTCAGAATCTCAGCTCTTTCCTTCCCTTTCCAACTGTAAGGATCTTCCTCCAGGAAAAGCTCTTAAATCCCACTTTCTTTTGTCAGAAAGGCCAAAACCTGTCTGAGTAGATGGCAAATCTCTTGTCTGTTTTTGATCTCTGTGGCAGATCTTTCTTATCTATCTTCACTATTTAGCATCAGAAGAGTTACTTGAATCTTCTGTCCTCTTTAATCTCTTTTGCTTAAATAACACAAACGATAACTCTTTTTTCTTTTTTCCAGCACCCCCTATTTTTACCAAGAAGCCCCATCCCGTTGAGACCCTGAAAGGGTCTGATATTCATCTGGAGTGTGAGCTTCAGGGCACTCCTCCATTCCAGATTTCATGGTATAAAGACAAACGAGAAATTCGGAGCAGCAAGAAATACAAGGTCATGTCTGAGAATTACACAGCTACTCTTCACATTCTCAGTGTGGATACTGCAGATGTTGGTGAATATCACTGTAAGGCTGTAAATGATGTGGGAAGTGACTCGTGTATTGGCTCTGTAACACTAAGAGGTTTGTACAAAGATTGGCATCTTCTTGGCGTTTCTTTGTTCCTGCAATTCTTCTCCTACTTTTCCACTCCTGGGAGGGTTCTTTACTGTTAAATATCTTCTCTTAAATAGCACCACCAACCTTTGTGAAGAAGCTGAGTGATCTCACTGTCGTAGTTGGGGAGTCGATTGAGCTGCAGGCTACAGTACAAGGATCACAGCCCATTTCCGTTCTGTGGTTAAAAGACAAAGGGGAAATCATCAGAGAAAGTGATAATCTTTGGATCTCTTACTCAGAAAACATTGCGACTATGCAGATTGGAAATGCAGAACCAACCAATGCTGGGAAATACATTTGTCAGATAAAAAATGATGCTGGAGTTCAGGAATGCTTTGCCATGCTGAAAGTGCTAGGTTGGTAGCATGAGATAAAAAACACAACATGTTTCAAGATGCTTTAAAATTTAAATTTTAATCATAATAATACCTATTTCATTGTTCTAAAAATTTTTCTGACTTGCATTTCATTGCAGAACCTGCAGTCATTGTAGAGAAGCCAGGCCCAGTCAAAGTTACAGCTGGAGACTCCTGTACTCTGGAATGCACAGTAGATGGCACACCAGAGCTTACTGCTAGGTGGTTTAAGGATGGTAATGAACTGTCCACTGACCATAAATATAAAATCAGTTTCTTCAATAAAGTGTCTGGGCTTAAGATTCTCAATGCAACACTAGAAGACAGTGGAGAATATACTTTTGAGGTGAAAAACAGTGTTGGAAAAAGCAGCTGCACAGCTTCAGTGCACGTTTCAGGTCAGTTGACTACTCTTTCTGAGTCACCTCTGATCCTTTAATTCCTTTAAAAAGCCTTCAGGTAGCAAAGTAGTTGTGACTGGCAGCCTAAGAGAGTTATATAATCTTAGAAGTTGTTGGCATGCCACTTTGAAAGGCTTCAAGAATACATGCCTACCTAAATTCTGAGGGGCAGGAATTATTCAAAGGACTTGATTTCTTCAACTTTAATCTACATATTGTCTTGGACAGCTGGTGCAATACTGTTGCTTATGAAAAAGAACAGCAAAAATGAAAAGTGTTCCTCAAAGATCATGAATGAAAGTTCCAGCATATCCTTAACCATTGACTATTTTTCAAATACTTAGATGTGTCAGAATATATTAGCAAAGCAGATACAGCAAAAGAAAGGTCACTAATTTTATTTGCATGGAGAACTTCCTGCATTTTAAGAATTTGTATGGTAATTTTTATTTTTATTTTTATTTTGAAACAAATGCAGATCGTATTATACCTCCTTCTTTCACAAGAAAACTGAAAGAAACATATGGTCAGCTGGGTTCTTCTGCTGTGCTGGAGTGCAAAGTTTATGGGTCACCACCCATTCAGGTTTCCTGGTTTCATGATGGACAAGAGATTACCAGTGGAGAGAAGTATCAGGCTACTCTTACAGACAACACCTGTTCTCTGAAAGTGAATGGACTTCAGGAGTCTGATATGGGAACTTATTTGTGCACAGCTACTAATGTAGCTGGGTCTGATGAATGCAGTGCATTTTTGAGTGTCAGAGGTCAGTATCAGAAAGAAGCCAGAATCAGAGGATCCAAATTTATTTTTAGAAAGATTTCATTTTTTCTTTGTTGAATATTTCTGATGGCTATCATCTTCAAAAGAAGTTCAAATGTACTTCTTCTCTGTTTTATTTGTGTGCTTAGAACCACCATCTTTTGTGAAGAAACCTGAACCTCTGGATGTTTTATCTGGGGCAAACATAACCTTTACTAGTATCGTAAAAGGTTCTCCTCCGTTGGAACTTAAATGGTTCAGAGGCAGTGTTGAGCTAGTACCAGGACCCAGATGCAATATCACCTTGCAAGATTCAGTTGCTGAACTGGAGCTGTTTGATGTACATCCACTTGAGAGTGGAGACTACACCTGCCAGGTCTCTAACGAGGCAGGGAAAATTTCTTGTACAACACATCTTTTTGTCAAAGGTTTGTTCAGACTTCTGCCTCTTATGCTTCTTAAAGATCATCTCTTGGCTTTATTTAATTTGTTTTCTTCCTGTTATTCATTATAGAACCAGCCAAATTTGTGAAGAAGGTGAATGATTTAAGTGTAGAGAAAGGGAAAAATTTAATCTTGGAATGCACATATACGGGTACTCCACCGATTTCAGTGACGTGGAAGAAAAATGGAGTGAAAATAATGCACTCTGACAAGTGTAGCATCACCACTACAGACACATCTGCCATACTGGAAATCCCTAGCAGCAAACTAGAAGATCAGGGGCAATATTCTTGTCATATTGAAAATGATTCTGGGAAAGACACTTGTCACGGTACTATCACAATACTAGGTGCGTCAAGCCAGCGTCACTTCAACAAGAGTTATTTCAACTACTAATGGTCATCATACAATATCTTTTTATACTAATGGTGTATGTTTGTCCTTCAGAACCACCTTACTTCATTACGCCCTTGGAGCCAGTGCAGGTGACTGTTGGGGATTCTGCATCCTTACAGTGCCAGGTTGCTGGAACACCAGAAATGATTGTGTCATGGTACAAAGGCGATACGAAGCTGAGAGGAACTGCGACTGTGAAAATGCACTTTAGGAACCAAATTGCTACTCTGGTTTTCAGCCAGGTAGACAGTAGTGACAGTGGGGAGTACATCTGCAAAGTAGAAAACTCCGTTGGGGAGGCTTCTTCATCATCTTTCCTTACGGTTCAAGGTGAATATTTCAATTTTAAATATAGGAAAATGACCTAGTTTTCTTAAGTATGCTTTGCTATTTTGAAAAACAACAATTACCTCTTCCTTATAAAACTCTTTACTGTTTCTTGATGTGTAAGGTACCCTTTGGCACTGTCTTCTACTAACAAATGCCTACCAGTAAAGCTAATTGAAATACAGCACTTATTTACCACAGCTCTTCTGCAGTGTCACAAGCCGCTGTATCTTCAGTCCCTATTCAGGATATTGCTGTGGTTGTTTCCAGTATTAGCAGTCTTGAGACTAATTGGGTCTAACAGAAATAAAAAGAGACCTCTCTTCTTGCGACCATATACACAGGGCTCTTTACAAGTTCAAAATAAATTATATGTTAAATAATATTTTTAATTGGAAGTTATGAGCAAAAATCCACTGTACTCTGGTGAGTACAGCAAGAGGTGCGTATCTTCTGAAAGACTTCACTGTACAATACTTGTTCTCTTACAGAGCGTAAACTTCCTCCTTCTTTTACACGAAAATTAAGAGATGTTCATGAAACTGTTGGCTTACCAGTCGTGTTTGATTGTGGCATTGCTGGCTCAGAGCCCATCGAAGTATCTTGGTTTAAAGATGGCGTGCGTGTAAAAGAAGACTACAATGTTCACACATCCTTTGTAGATAACGTAGCAACTCTCCAGATTTTGAAGACAGACAGGAGCCTTATTGGGCAATACACCTGCACAGCTGTCAATGCTATTGGGACTGCTTCTTCTAGTGGCAGGCTTGTCCTTACAGGTTGGTGGGCTGTGAAATATTTAATGGAAATGTCTTAAAACTGACTTTTTGCTTTATGTATGGATTTATTATTGTACAAGAGATTCTTATTTCACACAGTTTTAAAGTAAATTGAGATTTTTAAGTGACGGTGTTTTTATTTCTTTCACTCTTCAGAAGGGAAGACTCCTCCCTTCTTTGACATCCCACTTACGCCTGTGGATGGCATTATTGGAGAAAGTGCTGATTTTGAGTGTCACGTTTCTGGAACACAGCCTATTAGAGTCACTTGGGCAAAAGATGACCAAGAAATTAGAACAGGAAAGAACTATCAGATCAGTTATGTAGACAACACAGCCCATTTGACCATCTTGAGAGTTGACAGGGGAGACTCTGGAACATATACATGCTATGCTAGCAATGAAGTTGGAAAGGACTCTTGCACAACTCAACTGGCTGTTAAAGGTACTGAATAGATAATACACTGTGTTTACATTTTTATTCCTTCACTTATAAAGGAAGTTGGACTTAATACTGCAAGATAACTTTGAGAAAACTTTTGAGATGTAGCTTGAGAGTACCTATCTGGAGATACTTATCAATCTTTCAAGGGAATTAGGAAGGGTCACTAACAACAATGGGAGGATGAATAAAATGTTTTCTTTGGCCTGCTTTCTCAATAGGCTCTGGTGTGTTTCTTTCTTAAGGACTTGACAAAACTCTTGGGGTTATTTAAACAGTGTATGACTTAAATCAGTGTAAGAGAATTTTTTTTTTCAAACAGGAAATACATGACTGTAAGAGCAAGACTCCTGCTGTTTATCTTAGCATAATTTCACTTAAAAATATATCCAGTTTAAATGCAAGTAAATCTCAATCCCCCTAAGCTAAAATTTTTCTTGAAGCATTGTCTTTAGGAGTTTTCATTTCAAGATAGATTCATGGAATTTATGTTCTTTTTTTACAGAACGAAAAACTCCTCCTACTTTTACTAAGAAACTGTCTGAAGCAGTAGAAGAAACAGAAGGGAATGAACTTAAACTTGAGGGTCGTGTTTCTGGCTCTCAGCCTTTGACTGTTGCTTGGTATAAAAACAATCTGGAAGTCCATTCAAGTGCTCACTGTGAAATATCTTTCAAAAACAATACCTTGCTTTTGCATATAAAGACCGTAGAGCAATCAGATGCTGGTTTATATACCTGTAAAGTGTCCAATGAAGCAGGAAGCGTGTTGAGTACATCTTCTGTTGTTATCAGAGGTTGGTTGAAATCTTGTTTTTCTTTGCTTCCCACTTCTCTTTGTTTTATTTAACTGCAAGTATATAGCTTCTCTCTTATCAGGTGGTTTTACTTAATAGCAGTGATTTGTCCAGAGATGAACATAAACCACAAAGTCAAGAAATTCTTTTATTTTTTGACTATTTTTTTCAAGGAGAAGCTTCTTTTTCACTATTTGCTGCGACTGATTTAAAGTGAACATTGAAATCTTTGTGAAATTGCTGTTGAATTTTTAATCATTCAATGGAGCAACAGCAGATTTGTGCATTGAAATCGAAGCTTAGGCAGTGTTGACACTGCATTGTGATAGCATGACTATCATAATAGTCTTGCAGGAAATAGCAAGTTTATTTCTTTAAAGATTTTTATATCGTTTTACAGCCTAGTGGTTGCTTTAGTTCTCATACTATTTTTTGCAAATAAAGGTTCTTGCTGAGAGGATAAAGATATTTCTTGCATGTTTGTATAGGACATAATACTGTAATGCTTTCTTGATATTTATTCCATTGTATAACAGTATGACTGACACTCTCAGACTTCTGTTTATCATCCTCCATTCCTTGCCATTGCCTCCTTAGGAATCACATGTAACTCTCTCTTTCTCTTATATTCTTGATCATACTTTCCTGAGTATTCACTCAAGCATTTTCATATTCCAGAACCTAAAAAGCCTCCAGTTTTTGACCAACCTCTTCAGCCAGCAGCAGCAGAGGAAGGTGATACCCTACAGCTTAGCTGTCATGTCCAGGGATCGCAGCCTATCCGGATCCAGTGGCTGAAGGCAGGAAGAGAAATAAGAGCTTCAGACAAATGCAACTTCAGCTTTGCTAATGGAGTAGCTCTTCTAGAACTTGCTGCAGTTACCAAATCAGATTCAGGAGAATATGTATGCAAAGCCTCAAATGCAGCTGGCACTGATACTTGCAAATCTAAAGTGACAGTGAAAGGTACAGTAACATGAAGAAAATAAGGCATATGAAGAAAAGGTCAACCAAAACTTTGTCGCACGTTTTTTTTGCAGAACTAAAAAGCTAAAAAATCTAATAACAAACATTTAGTTTTTTGTAAAACCATAGAATCTGGTAAAACAGAGTATTTAACAATAATTTATATATCAGTAATGACATAAATGCTGAAAGATCAGCATCAAATAGTAAATCAATAGTAAATTCCCACCAAAGAAACTAAGAATTTCTTTTCTAAATCTAAACATCAAATTTAAGAAAAATGCAAGCTAAATGGGTGAAATTACTTAGACATACATGTTTTATGGAAAGCATGTGAAAAGTGGTGTTTATTAAAGGAAAATAGAGAAGGAATTTGAGCATGTGGCCTTAGAGGCCAAGTGTTTTAAGACTATTAAATCTCTTAAGACATTTTGACTGAAAGTAAATAATGTCTAAACATGAGTCCTTCTGTGTAGTTATTGCATTACCATTGCATAAAGGACACAAGAGCTCAGCAGTATGCACAAATTGTCTTTTTCACTACATCGTTAGCCACCAGGCTAAGAACTGAGTCAAAGAAAAACAAGAGAATTTGACAGACCACTGATAAAAAACTGCAAGTATCTCTGAGGGCATAATATCCAAAAATAGACTGAACAGAGAAAATCTCACCAAAAAACTTATCCATTTTTATTTGCATATCTATCTATGGATTTGCATAGGAGGAGAGTATAAATGGACTGACTGAAGTAAATTAACAGCACAGTATGGCCCATTGTGGACAGTTTCATCTGGAAAGTAAACTTCAAGTTGCTTAAAACAATATTGAAATATTTTGCATTTTTACCTCTTGCTAGGTATTTTGTTCTATCTCAGGAATTAATTTCAGTTTTACAATTCCTTCAGAAGCATCATCACCTATGAGCATAAACTATTCCATGAAGCCATCTGTTGTAACTCTCTGACTCTGTTTTTTTAGAAAAACCAGCAGCTGCTCCAGCAGCTAAGAAAGCAGAAGTGGAAGGCAAGCTTTATTTTGTGTCAGAGCCTCAGAGTATCAAAGTCATGGAAAGTAAGAACTATTTTCAAAACAGTACAATGTCTTCTATTTGCCTACACCTTTTATTTGAGATGATGTCCCTCTGTCATAAACAACTGGAAAGTCTTAGCTTCCTCATTTGCATCTTTCTGCAGAGACCGTTGCAACATTTACTGCAAAAGTTGGAGGAGATCCAATTCCAAATGTTAAGTGGATGAAGGGAAAATGGAGGCAACTCAACCAGGGAGGCCGCATTATGATCCAGCAGAGAGGAGATGAAGCCAAACTAGAAATTAAGGACACAGTAAAAACTGATTCTGGCATGTACAAATGTGTAGCTTTTAACCAACATGGTGAAATTGAGAGGAGTGTAAACCTGCAAGTTGAAGAAAGAAAGAAAGAAGAAGTTGTTGAAGGAGATCTCAGGGCAAAACTAAAAAGGTATATTAAAAGTTTTTATAGATTAATTTTCTAGCAACACAGAAGAAACTTTTTTTATTATACATCTTAGAACAATATATAATTTCAAAATATTCATTAAATATGAATAACTGTACTAAAAATAAAAGCACCTGACTAGATTAAGTTAAGGAATTCTACTTCACAGGACAGCTCTGAGGTGATTAAATATTTCATAAAACAGCTTTCTAGGAATAAAATGCTGCATAGTTAACTTCTGTTATTGATTTGAATAGCACTCCAACAAAAAGAAAAGAGGAAGAGCAACCTATTGATATCTTGGAACTTCTCAAAAATGTAGATCCCAAAGAATATGAGAAATATGCTCGCATGTATGGGATTACAGATTTCCGTGGCCTCCTGCAAGCCTTTGAGTTACTAAAGCAAACTCAAGCAGAAGAAAGCCATAGATTGGTAAGATACAGTGTGACTGCAGCGCTGGCTCTCTTAGGATTAATATGTTTCCCTTAAACAGACATGTTCCACACTCTGAAGCTCTGAAGTTATGATGTGTGCAGGAATTTCTGGTTCCTCTTTAGATCTTTTACCGGCAGTTCCCAATTTCTTGCATGCTCAAATCCAAGAAGAATAAATGGGCCTTCTGGCTAAGTAGGTTCTGTCTTCATAACTTGTCTGCAATTGTTAGAATGGGAAGATATGCTGATTACAGTACAGTTACATAAAATTTGATGTAGGAATGAATTCTGACTTGGATAAACATGACAACTTGACATTTAGTATTCTTTAATCTTTGAGTATATTCTGCATTTTTATAGGAAATTGAGCTCACAGAGAAAGCTCAAAGGGAAGATCAGGAATTTGATGAACTTGTAGCTTTTATTCAGCAACGACTTACACAAACAGAGGTAAAACATTTTTGGACTGATTTATGAAATATTCAAACCTATAAAAGGGAACTTGAAATTAACTTAAACTAATATTTTCCAGCCTATTACTCTGATCAGAGACATTGAAAATCAGACGGTTTTAGCAGATGAGGATGCTATCTTTGAATGTGAGATTAAGATTAACTATCCAGAAATTAAACTGTCATGGTACAAGGGAACCCAGAAACTGGACTCCAATGACAAATATGAAATTAGAATTGAAGGTGATCGCCACATACTGAGAATTAGAAACTGCCAGCCTGAAGATCAAGGCAATTTCAGAATAGTGTGTGGACCACATATTGCCAGTGCCAAGCTAACTGTGATTGGTAAGTGTACTTCAGAAGTATATATTTGAATTAGTTTACACTTTATTTATTCCACTCTCTGATCCCTGTTGAAATGTATGTTTTAACATCCTAATAGAACCTGCAGTTGAGCGACATCTTCATGACACTACTTTCAAGGAAGGAAAAACATGCACACTGACTTGTCAGTTCTCTATCCCAAATGCCAAGTCTCAGTGGTATAGAAATGGGAAACCCATTAAGATAGGAGGGAGATATTCAACACAAGTCTCTGACAAAGTGCACAAACTCATCATCAAGGATGTTAGAACGGAAGACGAGGGACAATACACCTGCAAGCTTGACAGTCTAGAAACAACAGCAGATCTGGCCATTGAAGGTGTGTAACAATATAGAATCTCTTTCTCACAACAGTGACAGTTTCTGGAGGTTTCATTAGCAGAACAAATGAAAATAAGAAGAATTTCTGAAAGACAGATTCCAAAACTTGGAAATGGACTAAATAAGAACTTTTAGTGTCCTTTCTCGAACAACATATGACATGTTTATGTAACCTAGTATTCTTGACTAAACCGTGATTAATAATGTTCCGTAGCCCACAAGCAATCTGAGTTGTACTAGCTTCTATTTTCTTTGTGACTCATATTTTCCTTGGACTTTTTCTTAATTATTCTCTATCTTTAGTTTCCTTAATGGCTTCTCTTACAAAATGTATCTGCACAGCAATCTTATTATAATTGAACTCTTACGTCTTCTAATCTTCATTCTTATGCATAAAACTTCACAGAACATGGAATCCCTTTTTCTTACTCTACTTTTTCGAGATCTATTGCTGTTATCTCATTAAAATTTAGCTATTTTGATGTTGGACATGAGAAGGATTCAGATACAGTAAATGCCACAGTGGTGCATGACAATTGATATATTTTTTCTTTCTAACAGCGGAACCAATCCAGTTCACCAAGAGCATACAGAACATTGTTGTGAGTGAACACCAGTCCGCAACCTTCGAGTGTGAGGTGTCTTTCGATGATGCAGTTGTGACATGGTATAAAGGCCCCACTGAACTGAGAGAGAGTCCCAAGTACAGCTTCAGAAGTGAAGGTCGTTGCCATTATATGACTATTCACAATGTTAATGCAGAAGATGAAGGTAAAAATGCATGAAACATTTGTGCTGGTGACAATATTTTATCTGGGGGTTTTTTGTCTGGTTTTAAATTATAAAAGCGTATAAACATGAATGTTCTTGCCTACTGCAGGTGTGTATTCTGTAATTGCTCGTCTTGAACCAAGAGGAGAAGCAAGAAGCACTGCAGAGCTCTATCTCGTAACCAAAGGTTAGCAAATTTTCTAAACAAATTTGTGATCATAAACATGTGAAAAATTGTTTGTTTGAAACATGAATCTCAAAAAATCAATAGTCCTAAAAGAAATCTAATATTCCTTTGCAGAAATCAAACTGGAATTGAAGCCACCAGGTAAAGTCCTCAAGCAAGACTGGCACAAGATCTTGTCAATATTCTGTCATAAATTAAAACATTGCTCTGCTTT